>APFE031438723.1:0-22805 GCA_000404065.3 Pinus taeda | reverse complement strand
TAATTGAAAGAAGATAGAGACATATTGCAGCAGGTGGTTTTCACCCACATTGGGTTTCCACCTTACATCTTGTGTTCCTTGGTGTGACTGTCTATTTTGTGTTCCTACTCGTTATTCTGTGGTTCTCACATACAGATTAATGACAAACATCTGAAGAATAAATTAAATTATAAGTTTGGAAGGTATATGCAAGTTTCAATTGTCAGATCTAAAAATATTTTTATAAATTGATAAGAGTTTGATAATACTGATTCACCCGCCCCCTCTAAGTATTATTTCCAACAATTGGTATCAGAGCAGGTCCTTCAGAAGAAGCTTGATCGCTTGAAGGAAGATCTATCATCATGAGCAACTACAAGACAGAAGCATTGATCAGGCGACCAATTTTTGATGGGACCAATTTCGTCTATTGGAAGGTAAGAGTCACTTCCTATCTTCAATCTCTTGGTACAGAAGTCTAGGATATCATAGATACAGGGTACACTTTTCCATCAGCAACTCCCACAGATCCGGCTGAGAAGAAGCAATTTGAAACAAATGCAAAGGCTATTAATACTCTATTAGGATGTCTATCTCAATAAAAATTCGTCAAGGTTATGCAGTATAAAACCACAAAATAAATATGGGACAAGATCGTTCTGAGCTATGAAGGAGATGAATAGGTAAAACGAGCAAAACTTCAAACCCTTAGAATTCAGTATGAAAATCTCAGAATGTACAATGATGAAAGTGTGGCTAACTATTTCCTACGAATAGGATGAGATTGTTAATTGTATGAAAAACTGGTGTGAAGAAATTAAAAAGAGCGGTTGTGGTTGAAAAGGTTCTAAGATCTTTGTCTCCTAAGTTTGAATCAAAAGTTTCTGCAATAGAAGAAAAGGAGTATCTACAGAAATTTACCATGTCACATCTACACAGAATTCTAACCGCTTACGAAATGAGGAAAGGAGGGCCTTCAAACAAAGAAGCTGCATTCAAGGCTTCAGGAAAAGGAGATTACTATGAGTTAGGACATATGTCAGAAGAAGATGAAGAATAAAATTTTGTCAAGAACCTTTAACGGGGTGCTGGAAGATTCAGAGGTAAGTTACCATTCAAATGCTTTGCTTGTGGAAGAGTCGGTCACTATGCTGCCAAGTGTCCTCAGAAAGACAAGCCTGACAAAGGTAAGGAACCTGTTAGATGAAACAAGAAACATAATGTAAGTAAGAAAAGCTACTACAGTCATGAAGACAGTGATGGACTCTCCAATAGTGATGAAGATGAACGATGTAATAATTATAGACTTTTAATGGCTTTTGAAGATTATGATTTCATGGATGCTATAGATAAAGAAGGTCTTTATGAAGAGATTTCTAAACTCAAAATTTGTTTAGAAGACAAAAATATGATTATTGATACTCTACAATTTCAACTAGCTGAAAGGGAAAAACATCATGAAAAGTTAGAATGTGAAATTGTGGGACTTAGAAAAGAGATTGAGAAAACAAAAGCTCTTAATCTTAGATTTGTTAAAGGATCTGAAACTCTAGAATGAGATTATCAATGTGCAACGTTCTCCCCTAATCAAGACAGGTCTGGGATATAATGAAGAAACATCTCAAGTGCAGAAACCATCCACCTCCAAAAGTTATCTTGATGCTGCAAGGAGGAGTGAGCAAAGGCCCAATGGAGATCACCAGGTAAATCAGGGACAATTTACCTCAAGAATGAACAAAGACTACCAAGTAAATCAGGGGCAATCCACTTTAAGGATGAACAGAAGCTACAATCAGCCACAGGTAAAATCTTCTCAATCTACCTCAAGAATGGATGACAGTAGAAACTACAATTGTTTGGTTGGTAGATTTGATAATCACAGGAGTTTCTTCAATGGCCAATGCTTCTCTTGTCATAACTTTGGTCACAAAGTAGCTCAATGTGTTGCTTATAAGACAATCATGACTAGAGAAACTCAAAAATAAATAAGTATGATTGGGATCATGAAAAGAACCTACAATAACTTTTCTGCTCTTGAAAATGAAATTGAATGTTCTATTTGTAACAACTTCGGTCATGAAGATTCTGAATGTAGGATCAGGTTTCGGAAAACAACTCAGAAGGAACAAGCCTCAAGTGCCAAAACGTGGAGAATGAAAGAACTGCAACCAGAAAGATGTGGTATAGCCTTATATGCGGAAGGGTAGGAAAATCAATGGTACATCAAAAGTGGATGTTCAAAACATATGACGGGTGATAAGGAAAAACTTCAGTTGTATAGTGCCTTAGAAAACGAGAAGAAGGTCTCATTTGGAAATGACACCCCTGCGCTCATAAAAGGTAAAGGTTCTGTTCGGTTGAAAGAAAAGGTCAAAGCTGGAAATGTTATGTATGTTGATGGCTTAAAGCATAATCTATTGAGTGTCAGTCAGATGTGCGATCAAGGAACTGAGGTAATATTTTGATCAAATGGATGTAGTGTTCGTGATCTTGATACAGGAGAAACAGTGATCAAAGACATAAGAACTCAAAATAATTTATATATATTCAAAGAAGGACAACATCAATGCTATCTAAGCAAGAATGATGAACACTAGCTATGGCACTAGAGATTGGGGCACCTAAGCTTCTCACAAATAAGGAAAACATGCAAATACCAGGCAATTTGTGGTCTTCCAGACAATACAATATGCAAGTCATGTCAGTTTGGTAAGCAAACCATAACTAACTTCCCTTAGAAGGAAGGATCAACTAGCAGGCCACTTGAGCTTGTCCATATTGATGTATGTGGCCCGTCTAGGAAAAGGTCACCTCGGGGAGAAGAATACTTTATATTATTCATTGACAACTATTTAAGGATGGTCTGGATAGGACTTATGAAGCACAAAGATGGAGCCTTCGAAAAATTCAAATCCTTCAAAGCTTTGGTTGAAAACGAATCAGATCACAAAATTAAATGCCTCAAATTTGATAGAGTGGGGAGTTTACCTCAAATGAATTTTTCGATTTTTGTGAAGAACATGGAATAAGAAGAGAATTCTCTACAGCTAGGACTCCTCAGCAAAATGGAGTAGTGAAAGGATGAACAGAACGGTTCAACAAATGGCTCGTGCTATGCTTGATGAGTCTGGAACTCCCGCAACTTTCTAGGGTGAAGCCGCATTTGCTGCAATTGTTATTCTCAACAAAACAAACGTTCGGGTGAACAGCATTCAAACCCCTCATGAGCTTTGGTATGGTGAGACTCCTTTGGTAAAATATTTCAAAATTTTTGGGAGTAAATGCTACATCAAAAATACTGATGAAAATCTTGGCAAGTTTGAACCCAGAGATCATGAAGGCATTCTTCTCGGTTACTCTCCCCACAACAAAGCATACAAGTGTTACAATAAAAGGCTTGGAAAAATTGTTGAAAGTATTGATGTAGTGGTTGATGAAGATGAAACACTCCTAGGCAGGTAAGATCTGAATATTTCGAAGATGAAGAGGACTATCCATCTACATCAAATCAGATTCATGATGAAGAAGAAGAGACCAATGAGGCACCAGAAGAATAGATACGGATAGAAGAAAAGACTCCATCCAGGTACGTTCAGAAGAATCATCCAGAATCTCAGATTTTGGGGTAGAAAGATGCTGGTATAAAAACAAGAAGAGAAATAGTAGAAGCTTCAAGCTATTTGGCATTACTCTCCTCCACTGAGCCACAAATTGTAAAAGAGGCATGCAAAGATGAATGTTGGGTCAAGGCAATGGATGATGAACTTGAGCAGATTGAAAAGAACAACGCTTGGGAGTTGGTTCCTAGACCAAAAGATAAGAATGTCATAGGACAAAATGGATATTCAAAAACAAGTTGAATGAAAATGGGGAAGTTGTTAGAAATAAGGCTAGACTTGTTTGTAAAGGGTATGCTCAACAAGAAGGAATAGACTTTGAAGAAAATTTTGCTCCCTTTGCTAGACTTGAGGCCAACAGAATGTTCCTTGCTCTCTCTAGCTTTTAGAAATTCAAAGTATTTCAAATGGATGTGAAATCTGCCTTTCTGAACGAAGACTTAAAAGAACAAGTGTACATTGAGCAACTAGATGGATTCATTCTTGGAAATGATCCAAAACTTGTATGCATAAGGCTCTCTATGGTCTTAAATAGGCTCCAAGGGCTTAGTACTATCGTCTGGACAAATACCTTCATCAACAAGGTTTTTCAAAAGGATCGGAAGATAGCAATCTTTATATAAAAATTGAAAATGACAAATTGCTCATACTTGTTGTGTATGTTGATGATATCATATTTGGCAACAATGAAGAAGCTATGAGTCAAAATTTTGCCTTGGTGATGTAGAAAGAATTCGAAATGTCCTTGATTGGAGAGCTGACATGTTTTCTTGGTTTACAAATCCAACAAAATGAAGGCGGTATCTTTTTATCTCAAACCAAGTACCTCAAGCAGATCTTGAAGAAATATGGGATGGAGGATTCGAAACCTGTATGTACCCCGATGGTGATAGGATGCAGCCTCATTGCAAATGATGACTCAGTAGCAGTGCATCAACTAACCTATAGATCTATGATTGGTAGTATTCTCCATCTAACAGGAACCCGACCAGACATCATGCATGTAGTGGGAATAGTTGGAAGATTTCAGGCAAATCCAAAGGAAACTCATCTTCAGGCAGTAAAGAGAATTTTCAAGTATCTTCAAGGAACTCAAAACTATGGTCTATGGTATCCTAGAGATACAGATCTCACTCTTCATTCTTATACAGATGCAGATTGGGCTTGAAGCGTGGATGATAGAAAAAACACTAGTGGTGGTGCATTCTTTATGGGTTCCAGATTAGTATCTTGGTTCAACAAGAAACAGAGTTTGATTGATTTATCTACAACTGAAGCAAAATATGTGGCTGCTGCATCTTGTTGCACAAAACTCCTTTGGATGATGTAAACTTTGTAGGATTTTCAAATCACTTGTACTCCACCTATTTCCATCTTATGTGATAATACAAGTGCAATCAACATTTCAAAGAACCTAGTCATGCATTCAAAGACCAAGCACATACCAATCAAGTATCATTTTCTCTGGGAAAAAGTGTTGGAACAAAAGGTCAAATTGGAGTATGTTCCTTCCAAGGAACAAGTTGCTGATATACTCACCAAACCATTGCCCAAGGAGACATTTGAATGCCTCAGACAGAAGTTGGGGGTTGTTGATGCGTCATCCTGCTGTTGAATCTTGTCTGTTGTACGCAGGTGGATACACGTACATTTGCCGGTCTATGTGGGTCAAATGGGTCTATCAGAGATCATCTGGCACAAGTTCAGGGGGAGCATATATTCTTCTAATGACGCATTGTTGGCATTATCTTAGAAGTCCTTGGTTTGATTTCTCAAGAGCTTTCTGGTGGAGTAGAGCAATGTGTGTTGGTCTGAAGGTCGATTCTGCTGATAGTTGTTCTTGTCTCTATGTCATGTACTTCTTTTCATATCAAGGTCATGTAACGACCTATTTTGGTTTCCCCACTATGCCTGGGATGAATAAGTTTTGTCTATCTAGTGTATTCCCACTTGGATGGGAGATGGATGTATGTATTATTCTTGATGATATGAAGGTTACTTATAATGTATGGAGTAATGTTCTTTCTTGTAGAACATCTTTTTGCAAACAACATTTCAGCACAGAGCATATACAAAGGGGTAGCTCGTTCAGAGTTTCCCGTACGTACTCAGGGGGATTATGGTAGTCCACCCCTTTTCCCTTGATGTCTAAGGGGGAGAGTGATTGGTTGTTGTTGCCATCAAGTCCAAAGGGGGAGATTGTTGGCATTATGATACTTATGTTGTACTTGATGGCAACCCACTCATCTCAGATGATAAATTATAGTGCAACAAAGTTCACGCACTTTTCATGTAGAGAAAAGTTCCTTTCATGCAGAGAAAAGTTCACGCACTTTCATGCAAAGAAAAGCGCACGCACATGGGAAATCTTATGGTTGGTTCATGGTATTAGTCCGATAGTTTTTGATCCTATGGTTTTGGTCAGTGGTATTGCATCCAAAAGAATTGAACCCAGGTATTGGGTCTGTGGTATTGTTTCTCAATGGTTTTGGTCCATGGTTTTGAGTGAGGCCTAGCCTATAAAAAGGAAAGGACATCATTTGGCTAATCAAAAGTGTTGAAAATCTTAAGAAGAGAAAGATCTAAATTTCTGATAATCGGTTGGTGAGACAGAGTTGAATCTGAATCAAGGAGAAACCAGGGCATTATAATTCAGATCTACCAAAGAGAGCGGCAACGGCGCAGTGTGGAGGTGCGCAGAACCAGAGAAGAAGCAAGTGCGGAGTTGCGCAAACTCGTCACGGAAGAAGTGCGGATATCCGTAGGTTTCCTTCGGTGAAGTTGCAGACCTTTCTTGAAATATATTTTAGATGTCTTTTATCTATTTTTGTAGAGATCTGGGTTTAAATTGGTGTTTGGTTACTGGTGTTATTTTCTGGTTACTGCATTCTGAGAAGTTATTTGTTTAAAGGAGATTGGGTGATGCACATGTACATGATGTTTTGGATCCAGTTTGAAAATTGATGAAACGTGGTCCCTGGAAGGAAAGAGCAGGTAGTAGCCTTCTATAGGTGAGCACCTATGTACTAGTATTTCAGCTAGTACAAGAGCTAAGGGGGTTGTAGCTCCCTTCCAGAAGAAGCTGGAAAACGAGAGAGGGTTGTAGCTCTCTATAGGTTGCAGCCTACGTACTGGTAAAAGACTACACCAGTACAAAATCATTGTAAGAAGAAGTTTCTAATTGAAAGAAGATAAAGACATATTGCAGCAGGTGGTTTTCACCAACATTGGGTTTCCACCTTACATCTTGTGTAAGAATAAATAAAATTATAATTTTGGAAGGTATATGCAAGTTTCAATTATCAGATCTGAAAATATTTGTATAAATTGATAAGAGTTTGATAATACTGATTCAACCCCCCCCCCCCACCAAGTATTATTTCCAACAATTGGATCAAGTAGGTACAGTGGGATTACTTGCAGGTATCAAGTTGCGTGTATGATTTCCTTGCTAGTTTTGGCATGCATGATATATGCATGTGTGTATTTGGTTCTCTTGTTTCCATTGGCATGGGTTTTTCTAGGTGTGATAGTGGCTTTCAGCATTGCTTTCCATTTATGGATAGCCATGGTGTGATGGGATTCTTTTACTTGGTTGAGCTACATTGTTGGATGGTTTTGAAACTAAGTGAGGTGGTCTCAAGAAAAATTCCCAAAAGCTTAAGAATCCATCGAATGATAAATGGAAGGATACAAGGTAAAGCCTAAGGGTGGATATGGGAAAATTCCTCACATTTTAGGTGTAGATATCTAGAGGAATCCATGCTTGTGTAGAGCCTAGTGATCCCTTGTCTAGTATATGGTGGAGTGGGATTACCTGCAGGTATCAAGTTGCATGTATGATTTCCTTGCTAGTTTTGGCATGCATGATATATGCATGCATGTATGTGGTTCTCTTGTTTTCATTGGCATGGGTTTTTCTAGGTGTGATAGTGGCTTTTAGCATTGCTTTCCATTTATGGATAGCCATTGTGTGATGGGATTCTTTTACTTAGTCGAGCTAGATTGCTAGATGGTTTTGAAACTAAGTGAGGTGGTCTCAAGAAAAATTCGCAAAAGCCTAAGAATCCATCAAATGGTAAATGGAAGGATACAAGGTAAAGCCTAAGAGTGGATATGGGAAAATTTCTCACAGTTTAGGTGTAGATATCTAGAGGAATCCATGCTTGTTTAGGGCCTAGTGATCCCTTGTCTAGTATATGGTGGGATTACAATAAATCTTGGTAGTGTATGTTTATTGTTTGAGCCTAAGAATCCCTTAACCAGTAACGACAAGATACACGGTAAATCCTGGTTGTATAGATGAGTGTTTTGGGCCTTGGAATCCCTTGACCAGTAATGGCGAGAGACATGATAAAGCCTGAGAATCCTTGGTTGATTTTGTCGAGTCCCACATTCATGCTTGGAATATGGAATGGGGGTGATTGGATGAAAGACGGACTTGGTTTAGCCCAGTCTATGGTCGAGTGGTACATGGAAGTCCCTGACTTAGCTCGATTTTTCATATGTTAATAAGATCTCTTTCCTCCTGCATTTTATGAGTGATTATAATTGTTATTATATGGCTTTAGTGGTTGTTTTATCAATGTTAATATTATAGTTGTATGTTGGTTATGAGCATGGTTTTAAGACAGACTTGAGTTTATTAAATGAAATTTTAATAAATGTATGACCTAATAGATGGTAATGTAACTATTATGAGAGGACATCAGACCTTCTTGACTAATCTTAGATAAGTATGAGGTCCCTATGTTCAAATGTGTATTTATGACTTGTACATTATCTGTTCATGATGTGTTTGGAAAAATTCCTATCATGGTTAGAATGGGTCAAGCTAGGTCCTTATACAAGTTTTGCATTAGAGTCCTTTTATTCTTGTTATTTATCACTTTTGAGTGTTTCATCAAGTTCTAGGAAGATTTCTAGATCTAACCCTAAAAATGTGGCTTAGATCTCATAGTCAATGGAAAAACACTGGCTGAGAAATGTTGCAGTCACTATGAAGCTAGCTTGTGGGAGTGACTGGAGAGTTTCAGTCACATGGAGGCCATCTCGTGGGAGTGATTGAGGGTTTAGTTTGGTGACATGCTAAGTTAACTCAAGGGTTGGGTGCCTAGGGTGGTTGGTTAGCTCTTGGGGTTCCTCTAGTACCTGAGGGAGGTCTATAATGTTTTGGTTCGTCAGTTCCACTTCCTTAATTGTACTTAGGGAGTTGAATCATATCATAGTAAATATTTTTCACATATTTACCCTCATTGACCTGTAAGCTTTTGTACCTGTGGGAGGAGGGTGTTACAATGAGTTTGAGTCCCAACTTCACTTTGCCACAATGTTGCTCATAGTAGATCTTCACCATGGACCGATCAACAAAGTCTTACCAACACAAAAATCATATTCCAAATATTGACTTTGATAGTTTTTATGAAGTTCTTCTCCTCTATAGCATACTCCACAATTCAAATGAGGCTTTGATTATGGCTTGATCCAGTTGGCTTTTCAAGAGTCTAGAATTGCACCAACGATCATTCATGGCCAACAAGATCTACTAAACACTTATACTCTTTCCCCTCCCAAGCTTAAGCTATAGCCACTTGTTTTCATTGCGACAAGCATCCTCCAAAAATTTTCCTACTCTTAAATTTTGGAACGTACTTATGATATCATGATCCATTGCCTCAAGTTGTTCATGTTCAGTTTGTGATTGGTTGATACTTTTCTTATGAGATTCTAACCACTGAAAACCACTTTCTTACAAATATTTAGCCTATTAATCCATTCTTAAGTGCACTCTCTTTTAGCAAGCTCATCATTCAATGTTTATCCTTGAAAATAGGAATTTTATAATCCTTGGGAGTAGTCTCACGTAGTCTCTATAAGTAGTGTTTATGCAGTCCCCAGATATAGTGACTACATAGTGCTCAACGATAGCAACTGCATAACTCTCGTTGATAGTCACTATGAAACCCTTGCTAACAATGACTGCCCAAATCATAACTACAGTGACTAAGAAATTCATATTGATAGTCAATGTGCAATATTAGCTAACAATGAACATGTAATCTTGTAAGTCAATCATTCTTTCGATTTTAGTTGCATTTGTATCATCATTCCATTGAGTTTCCCCAACTATTGCTTTTTCTTTCATAAATTTAGCTGTCACTTTCGTGACTGTCATTTTTTCTTGACTTCACATTAACAAGTGTCTCTTTTGTGTTCTCTTTGATATAACATGTATCACCTTCACTTTCTTTAGCGTTTGCAAGTGTGATTTTCACTTTTTCTTCCTATTGCAAGTATCGCTTTTGATGGTTTTCACTTCTGGATAAGTCACACTTTTATGTACTACTAGAGGAAGCTCCAACACATTCTTATGCATTATTTTACCATATATATCAAAAGAATATATGATATATACTCTCCCATAGATGAACACACTTTTTGGTTGTAGTTGATGCTCCTGTTATAACTTGTATTTTAAGTGTCACAAAGTGATGTTTCAACTCTCGCACTTGGAGGTAAGTTTCATTTTGTTGTCATTTCAATGGTTACATTTTGAAATTGGGTGTTAAGTGTTCACTATTGTGTTTTCAATCATTTATGAGTGTGTGATCATGTTCAAGTCATGATCTGGTTCATTTCTCATCTCATTAATCCCACACTTGGTCAAATTCTGAATAAGTTCCTTGCTCAATCAACCCTGCTTCACTTGGCCTCCATGAACTATGTATTACACAATTTCAAGCCTCAGTCAACATCCCCTACCTCTTGTAACCATTCACTATGTAGTCTACCTCTAGGGGTTCCACACTGCATAAACACAATGGCCATTTGTTGCCTCCCGTCCCTTAGAATTTCACAACCTTGCCACCTAGTTAACCTCCCACTACACACTACACATTTTCTATTAGCATTCAGCGTCCCTATCTCTCTAAATTACATAACTACATAATCTAGTGGCTCAATATCTCCCTTGAACTATGAAATACACAGTCATAATGGGAAATCCTGCCTCATTTTGTTAGTCTCTCCCTCAATTGTGCAGTCATGCCTCTTAGTCCTTCAACCACTACACATTGTGTAGTCACAATCATCGGCTCCTCATCCCAGCCTCTTGGAACTACGCATTGTACAATCATAGTCATCAACCTCTCATTCCCACCTCCTCGAATTGCACATTTCATAATTCCTGAGCCTCCTTCTCTCTCCTGCACTTAGTCCCACATCTCATCAGTGAGTTGCATGAAAAAGGCTAGACTAGGGGGGTTTCTGGACTAATGCCATCTTTTCATGAGTGAATTTCATCTGCAAGTACCATATCTTGACATGAAAAGATGATGGTTAAGGAGGATGCAAAGGAGATTATACAAGAAGACACTCATCAATTTGTAAATACAAGGATGATCATCAAGTAAGAAGATCAAGGAGCACTAGATTGCAACAGAATATGGGAGATCGAGATGACATAAAAGACCCCATATCAATAAGATTTCTAAGGATGAAGATCAAACACTTGCAATAATTATCATTAAGATACAAGAAAAGAAACATCATGAAGAAGTAACAACAACAAAGAGAATAGCTTATCATTACCACATCATCGTGAAGTTCCATGTCATCAATTCCAATTCATGGCATATGAAACACTTGCAATAATTATCATTAAGATACAGGAAAGGAAACATCATGAAGAAGTCACAACAGCAAAGAGAATAGCTTATCATTACGACATAATCATGAAGTTCCATGCCATCAATTCCAATTCATGGCATATCCAAGTGTCATCATAAGGGTCTCATGTGTCAATATATTTTCCTCGTCATTTGTGGATGTAATTAGTGTATTATGAAAATGTGAAAATGTAAAATTTGTGGAAGACAAAAGGTCCCACATGGAATATGAAGAGTCACTAAAAACATATAAAATCATGTAGAAGGTCGCATAAGAATTTTAAAAGTCATAATAGAGCTCAAGAGTCATGACGAGTGTCAAGAGTCACATGGGAGGTGGATGGTTACCTCATTTGCAATAAATACACCCTCATAACTCAAGAAAAAGGACTTTTGGGACTTGAAATTTCTACCTTAGCTTCTCTAGCTTGCTATAGGAGAGAAGACATTTATTTGGAGGAGAAGGTGGCGATTTAATGTTCCATTATTGGGACTAGTGTGGTAGCATTATAATTTTCTACCTTGGTACTTTAACTTTAACTTAATATATGAATATCATAGACCTGGTGCACCTTCATGCATATTTTGCGAATGATTGTGAGAATATTATTTCATTATTTATGGTGTATGTTTATGTTATCATATATTAATGGAAATGAACTATTTCGTTAGCTTTGGTATGTATCTTGTTGAATGTGAGTTGTTATTTTATTTTATGATCATTGTTGTCTTCTAAACTACTTTTCAGTTTAACTAATGATCCTCCTATGCTTTTATGCATTTCTTTTAGGACGATACTATTATTTTTTTTTCTAGAGGTTCACTCCCTCTTTCCCTGCCATGAAAACCCCTTATATACACTACATTTGTATGCCTCACAGTGTCAACTTACTTTCTTGTTTAAAATATTGTTCGTATAATCTTTAATGCTAAAAATTGCAACCAAGGCATATTCCTAAGAGTAATGGAAACCGATTGTATTCTTGATTGAGTCTCCTACTCCAAGTGGTGTGAGGTATAATTGACACTTCATATAAGGAATACCCACTTGGTTGACGAATTCCCAACACCATCAACACCACTCTTCCCAAATCCACAGGATTCATGTGGTGCCATGAAGGAAATGAGGAGATCAACCCTCCTCAAAGGAATGGGAAGTCCCTTTTATGGCTAAGTTATTGACCTTCAAGCATTCCCTATTTAAGAGTAGAGAATTCCATGCATCACTGAACTAGTGACCTTTCAACTACCCTGACTTAGAACTTGTGGACACTTAAAGCACCTACAATTCTCCTACCACACACCAAGGTGCATCTTATGGTTTACAATAGCCCTGCGTGTAGCACAAAGACACTTGTTAAGGGTTTCAGTGACATTTAGCTCTTAGTAGTGACCTGTAATGCATCCCTCCTAGACGAGATACTATCACCGCAAATTCGCATGCTACTGTCATCCATTCAAGCTATAAGAAGTCTCATCCTCTTAATATCAATATGCTACTCAGAAGATGACTCCTAGTCCAAGAAATTTTGGAAACTAAAAATATAGAGCATAAATGTATCTATAGGATACACAAGGATATTAATCAAGTCAATCTTCTTTGTGAGGTCATGCCCTTCTCAAGGGTGCATGTGGATCCTTTAGAGATAATCATACAAGTGAACAATGCAGCTCAACACTAGGTCATGTATCATAGGAAGATAAAGGATCCCCCTATGTAAAATCACAGGCCATTAAAGTTGAGAGGGAAGGTATTCCTCAACATTAACAAAATGCCACACAAACTAACATGGGCTTGTATCCATTATATGCACACAGTGCTATCACTTAGGTTGTTCCCTGCTTCCTATAGGGAATATGGCCAAGGTAACCACTAACCAGTCTTTCAGTTACAGGTCCTAGCCTACCTGCAACCAGAGAAGGCTCTCTCTTTATAATTTAGCATTGTTTTGGGGGTGATTTTAGGCTAGTTATGGTGCACTGATTTTGTTTTAAATTTGGTTGGATGCTGAATTCAAACAGAGCTGGTGTACAGATTACAGAACAGTCTGAACCATTGGGCAATGGAATTCATGATGGTGTACTGCTGAAGTATTTCTTTGAGGGAATGGTATTGCTGCAAAGCCAGATAGGCATTTTATGGAACAATTCTTCAAATTTGGGAGATGAAAGCATGAGATCAGTGAGTGAAAGGCACTCAAGAATCTTCAACTATGCTGATTGAGGGAGAAAGTGAGAATATTATTTAAGAGAAGTTAAGAATTCCTAAACAGTATTCAATGTGAGAGAATCAGTTTAAACATGAGCAATTAAGAATTCATATTCATGACTAATTCTGAAGAAAACATATCTAGAAAGAGAGATTGAACAGAGGGTGTATTTAAACAAGTCCTAAGCTATTCTTTTTCCCTCTTGCTAAGATCATGAAACACATGTGAATTTTTGCATACACAGAAAGACAAAACATAGTTTAGAGTAACTTATTGTTCCATTAAACGACACAGGAATTCTGTAGCATAACACAGTCCTTCACTTCCACCTTCAGACAGTACCGAGACCAGGAACTTCACCAGCAATTTATATTAGAAAAAAAGTCTGAGATATACAATGCAGCTCTTCAGAGAGAGATTCACCAAAACTTACCCCAATACGTTCTATGGGGGGGTATATATACAAAAATGGGAGATAAAATATCTAGATGCTGAGTCATTTGTGTAATAAATTACATGACCAACTCTGTCAAAGAAGTAAATGAAAGGAATAAATGCAACAGTTAATTTGGTGTGCTAGTTGTCTTTTGTCAGAAAATCTTTGACTTTTTGGATCAACAAAGTCGGTTGTAGCTACGTCTTTAATATGCATTTGTTGGGCACGTTGTCTTAGTGCTTTGTTGAGCCACTGCCTTGATGCTTTCTGTAGTGCCTGCGTGTTTGATTTTTTTGCTGACCTGTACTATAACTGAAGTCTGAGGTTGACAAAAGGAAAAATAGACCAAAATCACCTCGGAAATACTTCCAGCATTGATTGCCACCAATCAGCTGGAGGTAGCTGATGTCTTCTTATCTTTATGAGTGTTTCATCAGCTTTAGTATATCTATAGAAATTTGGGGGAACTTCAAACAGATGATTAATTTCATGCTCAATAAAAAATAGATTCTCCAATTTATCATAAAGAGATTTCCCAGAGGGAGGTCCTGCTTCTTCTGTGGAGCTTGTAGATGCTGTAATCTAATTTTCAACATAGTTTTTTATTCTGGTGGTATATTGTTCACAGGACAATAGTTTTCTAGCACCGGTTACTAGGCTGGGCAATCCTCTGCTTTGCAATGCAGTTATTTTTGTCCTGAAGTCATTTATTTCTGCCTGCATCTCCTGACATTTCCTTTCCAGAGTTTGTACGAAATTTCTCAAGGTCAGAACCTTCTTTGATGTCAGGATAGTATATGTTCGACTGTTGATATCCAGTGCTGCCAATTCTTTCTTAGTGTGAGTGTTCAGGAAATGGATCATCTTGTTGGCCTGCTCAGGCATAATCCCCAATGTTGCTCTCACCTTGTCAATTTCAAATTGAGCCATGCCTATTAATTCAATTTGTTCATGTATAGCCTGAATTGATTGCCACTGGTCATTGATTGATTGGCCAATTTTGGCCCACAAAATCTTTTTAATCTTAGTCAAAGTTTTGTCTAGAGACAGTTCTTTTTCTAAGGCTTTTACTCTGGTCTCTAGGCTTTTATTTCCCTTTGCTTCTCGGCCACTGTCATTTTGGACTTGTCATAGCTGGCTTCTAGCTTGGCCAACCTTTCTTTGGCCTCTTTTACTTCTGTCACCTGAATTTCTAGCTCCTTGACAACTTTCATTAGGTCCTCCATACTCATGCTAGATTCTGGTGCTGTTGTTGTTGCTGCTGTAGCATCTGTAGTTGATGTAGCCATTGTGGGTGCTGGAATGGCAGGCGGGGTTGCTGCTATTTGTGTAGGAGGAGTAGGGCCAAGAGTTGTAGATGTTTGAGGTGGCTGGGAGGTTGACTCTCCCTGTTTATCTTGCAAGGCTTTCTCCAATTCTCCCTCCATTTGTAGTATTCTTTGATTCATCTTTATAAGAAAATCCATGGTGTCATCAACCTCTTTTTCCTGTACAAGTTCTGCAGTTTGAGGGTGAATAGTTGCAGGCAGCTTTGCCTGCTTTCTGAGTGCAGCAATATCATCTTCTTTCTTCTTTATAAGGGCCTTGATACCCTTTGGATCCTTAGGATTATGTCCTAGATCAACAATAATGTCCTCCAAAGTTTTTATTTGATTATCCTTGGGAAGACATCCTTTCCAAATCCAATTGAGTATTTGTATTTTTAAATGATTCTTTTTATTGATGGGCTAGCATGGCCTTGTCTGCAAGCGTGGCATAGACCATTTCCCCTGTTTGCTTATGCATCTCAATTTGATCCATTGGATGTATGTCCTTAGAGAGGACTTCCATGTTTGTCTTTATGTAATCTGCAGATGATTTGGGCTGTGGAACTTTAGGCTTAAAATGAGTTAAAATCATCTTGTCCTCCTTGATATCATAAGCTACCATCAATCTTTGTTGCTTGGAGGGTGTTGTTTTCAAGAATTGATCATAAAGTTGTATTCTCAATAGTTCATTCTGTGCCTTGATTTCCATGAAAGTTCCTTTAATACCAGCTGGCTATTTGCCTTGCTGCCTAGAAGAAGACACCTATGTACTATGTTGCATACCTTGTTCCTGCTGGAATGAGCTGGTAGCAGTCTGCTGGCTGGACTCTCTCTCTCTGTTCTGGCTCTCTACCATTTCTTCACTGATTTCTTCTTCACCCTGAGGATCAATTCTTTGCCTCTTGGCTTCTGGTTGCTGTGCTGACCCACTTGGAGGTGTGGGCTCCTCTCTATCCCGTTTTTACCTCTTTCCTCACTAAGAGGAGTTTGCAGGACTGGAATTTGCGATGTTTCAGTCTGCTATGCAGGGGCTTGCCCTTGACTCTGATCTTTGGAAGTGGTGGATTGTTCTGTCTCTGTTTCCTGCTGTGTATCCATCACTTCTTTTCCCTTTGCTGTAGATGTTGTTGTTGTAGGTATTTGCTGGGCAGTCCGTGCAGCTGCAATAGTGGATGTGCCTTCTCCAACTTGGTGTGGCAGTTTGAATGTCACCTGGTGAAAAGAATCCAAGTCAAGAGTTTTTTCTAAATCTTTGACATTTTTCTCCATTATCTCTTCTTGAGTGAATTCTTCAATTAATGTGCCTGGCACCCACTCATCTTTGTTGGCATATTGTTCAATTTGTGGAATTTGACAATGATTATAGGCTGACAGCCTATATTTGACTCTTCTAGCACTGATAAAGCCATTAGGGTCATAAGGGACCCACCAAAAACTCCTTTTTAGTTTAAGTTGTTGCCCCAGTATTTGATCAACATCCTCCCAACCTTCTTTCTTTTTCATGATAAAGGGGCCTAGATGGTCTTTGAATTTCAGGCTAGATTTCTCTTGGCACTATGAAAATGAGTAAGATCTGAATTAATGAGTTGCCTATAGTATTCCAAGGCAAACAATCTCATGGGTACATGTCTTGGGAGCCTGTAGGGACAAAGCTCACAACCATAAATCCTAATGACAGTGTGATTTTGGTATAGATACCAATCTCCTATTTTATAATTCTTAGACAACTGCAATATTTTCTGCATGTCATATGAAAACCTAGGAGGAGGAGTTCTTTTCAAGAGACATGAGACTGGATAAACAAATTGGTCAATGAACTCACAGTAAGAATATGGAGAGTTCTGGACTTGATGAAAAACTGATGACCAAAAGATAACAAACATCCTTTCACCCTGTGAATCTAGCGTTTTGATGGGGCATTGGAAGCAATCTGACTGATAGTACATGAACAATTGATAGATATATGATGAATATTTGAATACTGCCTCCCTGTCTAGCTTTAGCAGTTGGTCATGCATTTTATTGGCAATGAACTTGGCATAGCTGTACTTGACAGTAGGGGGCTTTCCAAGGCTATATGCAGACAAAAGGACCAACACTGTTTCATCGATATGCTCACTTGTTTTGAAACCCAGCACAGAGGATATCATGTCTACAAGCAGCTTGCCTACCTCATTGAAATTGACATATAGGAAAGGAGGTGGCCCTGTAGGTTGGCGTTCTGTTCTCATGAATGTCTTGGCAATTCTAGCAATCTCAGTGCTGGAGAGTTTGGGGCCTTCATCCAGCAGGTATTTCATGGAGAAAGGGATGAACAGTTGGGTCTGTTTGAAATTCAGCATCTGATTGATGGAATCAGGAGTAATATGAAAGAGTATGCTCCCAGATGGAGACATGACAACTCTCAGCCTTGGGTCATAATTTTCAGCACAGAGGTGAATTATCTCAGGGAAAATATTTACAAAAGGCAAGAAATAGATGGGCAAGTTTGACTCCCAAATGCCATACATGTCACTATTGTTTAAGTAATTATTTCTCAGCTGGCAGAAGATCTGCAAGTGGCTTCTGTCTCCAACCAAATCCTGAATTAGATAATCCCTATCATCTAAAGGCAGTTTTTCAAGCTCCTTGTTAGGTGCATTGATAGGAGCAACATTTAAAGCTACTGGAACAGCCATATGGAAATCTTTTCTGTGCTAATACTTGAAACCAGGATTTATACAATTATTGCAAACTGCAAACTAAATTTGTATTTGGCAGTGGCTTTTCCTGTTTGTAAAATGTGTCAAAGGAGAAATCACAGAGTCTCAACAGACCTTTCCTTGGTTGATAGATTTGTGGGGCAACTGTAGGGCAAATAGAAATGTATTTGAGATGAGTAGGTGGACTTTTGCAGAGAGAAATCTGGTGAGAGTGGTTAGTGAACAACTGTGTGAACCTTTGTCGACAACACAGGCTCTTAAAACCAATTTTTCAAGTAACTTTTGCAAACGGACGCGGGTTTACTGAGCTTTGATGGAAGAGGAGGCTAACCAGAAAAGTTAGACAACACTTAGGTGCATAATTGGCTCAGTGTGGGAGCTTGCAGAATTTTATGCAGGTAAAAATGGACAAAATGGTGAAAACAGGGGTGAAAAAGGTTGACTGTGGGCAAATACTTGGTTTTCACAGTGCCAAGGGTGTTGAGCTGGTACAATGGCGAGAAATTGAGTCAAATTTGCAGGCGGTAGTAGCTTGGACGACTAAATTCCAGGTTGGGTAGCAAATCGACGTATATGGCATGCACATCGCTCCCAAAATAACCAATGAAAATGACATAAAATGGTCATTTTGTGTTGTTTTATGCAAATTTGGGACTTTTTGGCGCTTTTTGGCGATGACGTCAGCATGACGTCATCGGTGGGTCCCGGGTATGGAAGGATGACATGGACTTCTGACATGGGTGGTGAGGTGGCACAGGACACAGCGACAGGGCATGGACGCGGGTGGATTAGGTGGCAATGGCACGGCGGTAGGGCGTGGACGCGGCGGTGATGTCACAGATGGCGTGGTGCTGACGTCGAGGGGTGAAGGGTGGTATCCGGTTTTCCCCTCACCACCTTTCGGCATAAGTGGTATCGGGGGAGGAGCCTTCGAACACACCGGGAAGGCAACGCGTGGTGCGGGTACGGTGGTGAAACCGCCAATCCCCCGGGCGCTAAACATCTTCCGGGTTGCATGTGAAAACGACCGCCCACCCTTGGATCCGGAGGGATGACCATCAGACAGCTGGCGGGGGATACGTGGCAGCAGAAGGTTAGGTACAGGACCCGCCAGATATATAATAAAAATAAAAATATAAGCGGGGGTGGGTTTAAACTTTGGTTTAGCGAGGCTTTTTTCTGTGAAAACGTCCGTTTTTAATGTTTAATTTAACATATAAACAAACATTTAAACATTAGCGTGGGGGGGAAGATAATAAAGTTTGTGAGCGGAGGGGCACTATGGTTATTAATTTTACCCAAGGGTTTAATCAAATTCCATAGTTTTTAGGGCAGGGGAGGGTTAATATTAGTCCCAGATGGACTAAATATTTCCCAAGACTGACTTATATAGCTATATTGCTATGGGGTGGGGTATTAAATAGATTTTTGGGATTTTATATAGTTTTTTGTAGAACTAGGGAAGGGAAGCAATGTTAAAGAGATAAATAATAAAATTAGCTGTTAATATGACTTTGTGAGGTGAAAATGCAGGGGAAAATGCTAAGCTTATGAAATGAAACTTAGACACAGAAGAGCAATAGAATTCAGAATGATGATTTTTACACAAGAAATGTGGCTTCTTTTCCTTTAGTCAACTGAGAGTTTGACTTGGGACTGGTACTAGAATGAAATGAAACAAGACTATTGGGCAGATCCCAAGGTCTTTGGGGAGTATTAGTAAATGATATTTGGGTGAAAGAATGGAAATTAGTCATGCTTCCACTGTTGTACCATCAGGCCATTTCCATGGTGTCAATGCCATGAATGAGATGAGTCCTTCTTGACAAGCCAAATAATGATCACACACTTTCTTCTGTAACCTCAAACTACTTACCCAGCCTAACAATCCTAACATTTTTTCTTCCTTAAGCTGGGTGCACTTAGATTACAAACCCTGATTATCCTTTTTTCTTCTGACTACCCTCCTATCTAAATCTACCCTTATCTCTTCCAAGGACCCAGATTAAGCAGTTGGGCTCCTTCATTTCTCTACCTAACTAGTCATCTGCAAGCCTGAGCTGATTGGACAGGAATCATTCTCTATTCTGCAACAAACAATTTAAACATGGCATGGTCTAGATTGAACTGTTGGGCCATCCATCAAGTATGATTAGCAGCAGTATTTGCACATTGTGATGCTGCCAATAAGATAGTAGTGGCATTTTGACTGGCCACTTTCCTGTTCTTTGGTTTGGGGTTCATTTTCACTATTCTTTCTGACCAAATGATTTTCTTGCCTTTTGATTATTCTTTTAAGGCATACCCTCTTTTCATCTTTTAATTTTCCTAGTCTGTATACAAAATATGGAACCTTTGCAACATGCAATGATGAACATATTTAGCCCTTCCACTGTCAATAATGAAAAATGAAACCTATTGGTATAGGAACCTAACAGTGGCTCCACTTGGAGATGGCTTTTCCTGGTGGAAAGCCAAGAACAACAGGTCAGATGGCCTTATTTTTCAATTCTTGCTATAGTTTGAACCTTCTTTGTCATGGACACCATTGATCTAAATCTTATCAACCTTTATGCAGTATCTTTTGACCTGATTTGCGCAAAAATTACAGCTTTGTCTCTTGTTGGTTTCTCTGAGTGCTTATCATTAGTTTTTTTATTATCAAGACTTCCCTCAGATTTGTTTGTGGAACATTCAACATATATGCCACACTTGATACAGTTCGCTAATCTTTCTTCAAAATTTGTTGCACTTGGTTTTCTATCTAAATGCTGTAAATGAAAAATGCTGAAAATACACATATTTATGTACAATATGTAGTTGTTTTGTGTTCACGGATCATAATAGTGTTTGAGCATTCTCCCATTCACTAGGCCTTCCTCATTATTTGAACCATCCAGACTCTTCAGAGAAAAGGTGTTATTACCCTGTACAGCTTGAATCACAAATGGTCCTTTCCAAAGAAAATCAAATTTGCCATGTTTCCCTTTGTCTTCCCTCCTAGAATCCCATTTTAGTACTTTGTTTCCTATGAAGAAGTCTTCAGCTTTTGTTCTTTTATCAAACATCTTTTTCAGCTTCTCTTGTAGAACCTAGGTTCTGTGATATACTTCTTCCCTTGTTTGCTGCAAGTGAATTGTTTGATTGATCCTTCTCTGGATGTCATTAGGTTCTGCTTGTATTTCCTGCAGCAATTTGATCACAGGGATCCTGATAGATGAAGGGAAAACACCTTCCAGACCATATATTAATTGATATGGACTTGTACCAATAGATCTTTTAGTGGTCAATCTATCTGCCCATAGTGCATTGACAAGTTTTTTATGTCAATTCTTTTTGTTCTCCTCCAAGATCTTTTTTATGATGTTGATGAGGCTTTTGTTGGAGGACTCAGCTAGGCCATTGCCTTGAGGATAATAGGCTGTGGAATTACCTAGGGTAATATGATATTTGTGACAAAAATTGATCATTATTTTGGATTTAAAGGCAGTTGCATTGTCTGTAATGATTTTTTCTGGGCAGCCAAATCTAGATAAGATATTGGTCTCTAGGAATTGTATGATGATTGAGTCATTGGCTTGTCTACAAGGTATGGCCTCTATCCATTTGGTAAAGTAATCTGTAGCTGTCAAAATCCATCTATGCTGGCTAGAGGATGAAGGATGAATTTCCCCAATGAAGTCTAAACCCCATTGTTGAAATGGTTTTTCAGTTGAAATAGGCTTGAGAGGTAAAGGCAACAACTTTTTCTTTCCTTCAAAGATTTGACATTTATGACATGACATTACAAACTTTTTTTCATCAGCAAACAGGGAGGGCCAATAAATTCTAGCCCTTAGGATTTTATCAGCTATTGATTTCCAATATAAGTGCCCTCCAAAATCTCTTACATGAAATTCCCTAAGAACTTTATCAGTTTCATCCGAAGTTAGGCAATTAAGCAAAATACCTTCATGATTTTTCCAAAATAATACATTATCTATGATACAAAACTTTGAAGCTTTCATTTTCAAAAATCTCTTTTTGTTTCTGGATAACCCTGGAGGAGCTTGCAGGTTTAACAATACAAAACATATGTCAGTATACCAAGGTGATTGTAAGAAGGCATGATTGATCTGTGGAGTCGCCATCTCCTGTTCGTTATCCAGTTCATTAATGTCAAGGGCTTGGAAATTGGTTTCAGTCATTAGTTTAGCTAGCCCTTGTCCTTTTACAAGTTTTGTTGGTATAATCTCTATGTCATATTCAAAAATGTTGGCTATCCATTTGCCCCTTTTACCTTCAATTCCTTCTTGAGTTAAAATATCTTTGACCACTGCATTGGGAACATAGGAAATTATGTGAGAGTACAAGATATAAACTCTGAAATCCTTTATGGCCTTGACAAGGGCATATGCTTGCTTTTCCATGATCTGGTATTTAAGTGGGGCATCTCTAAGGGCTCTGCTGAAAAAAGCAATGGGTTTCTCACATCCTAAGTCATCTATTTGTAATAAGACAGCAACAATTGTATGTTCAGATGCAAAGGAAAAGACTATAAAGTCTCTATCAAATCTAGGACTTGTAAGAACAGGTGTTCTTGTCAAAGCTACCTTGATTTCCTCAAAGGCCTGCTTGGCTTCTACTATCCATTTGACTTTGGCTTCTTTCTTGAGCATGTTATTCAACAATCTTATTAGTTCAGCCAAGTTAGGAATGAATCTTCTTAGGAAATTGATCTTTCCTAGAAAAGCTTGTAATTCTTTGATGTTTCTTGGATGAGGGACTTGAAGGATAGCTTGAATCCTATCAGGGTCAATTCTTATACCATATTTTGAAATTATATGACCTAGGAGTTTTCCTTCTTCTAGGCCAAATAGTGATTTCTTTGGGTTCAAAGATATGCCA
>APFE031438716.1:0-41123 GCA_000404065.3 Pinus taeda | reverse complement strand
TTCAGTTATCTGAAGTGCAACAGTTACATGCATGCATGCATTAACTAACTGAACTCACAATTAATTCAACAAACTATTTGAATTAATCTAACTGGACTTGACTCAGTTAACTGAGCCAACCAATTACAACTCAATATTACAACTCATCCTTATCTCTTTAACTGATGGATAAATTCCTCAATCAATGGAGAAATTGTTGCATGTCCCCACATAAACTTCATGTTTGATTTTATACAACTAATTAACTCAAGATGAATTAATTAATTATTTTACAAATAGCTGCTAAGGTCAAATTCAAATTTTTACTTCTCTATTTTAGTTCAGGGACTAACTAAAATAGGAAGGTATCCCGAAATGCTATTTATAACAGTGTTAAATTCAGCACTTCTATATTTAGCATTTCTTATTGCTATTTTCAACACATGATATTGTAATGAAACTGGTTCATTTCATTAACTGACAAAGATCACTGTAACATTCAACAAACTTTCAGGGACACATGACAAGAATGGGACACAAAAAATATTTTGTACGTATATGAATTGGGTCATAGTAAAGCATTAATTATCTACTTGCTAACTTCCCCTTTTTGGTTCATCTCTACACCTCATGGATGCAACAAGTACATCCCAAAATTTTTATGACTACTTATAAGCTACTGGTAGGGGAACAATGTATTTTTTTTTACTTTACAAAATGTTCAAACTGTATTTGATTGTAAATAATGATTGATACTAAGATGGAGTATGGAATCAAGTATTTGCATGTAGCATGTGAATGTTAAGCTACTATTTGTTTTGGTAATGGTCTAAAGCATTAGGATTTTATTTTGTATCTGATGGGCATTTATACATATCATGTGAAGGATTGTGATAGATGATCAATATTAATATAGAGTAATAATCATGATTAAACCATTATTTTTCCCTGCTGGGCAAAGGCATTTGTACTATTTAGTAGGATACATGCTAATATTTATAGCTTATTATGTAGCATCAGATATATAAAAATGTTGGTATTTATTCACTGAATAGTCTTTTAAATAGGCATTTTGATGTAGGGAGCAACCATGAACATTGAAAAGTCTAAGTATGGTCGTAGGTGGCTTGTGACAAGAAAGTGATATAGAGGAATGTTCAGATGGAAAAGCATAAGTACAATGGTACGGATCAACACGGACATCATATAGCGCAGCATACAATTTCGACACAAAGGAAATAAGTGCACAATAGCCAAATAACTAAATAACTATTTTATGAAACAGATTGTTCATCACATAGAAGACATGTGTGCTCTATTTTTTCCATTCATTTTCACCATAGCTCTTCACTTTTACATTCTACATTTGTCTACATGCATCTCTACACCTAGGTTTTCTTGACCTAGGAAAGAAACTATCAAGGGTTACCTTGTAAAGATTGTCTCGAATGTAGTCATTACTATCCTATCTTATTTTAATGATGCTTAGCACTAAGCAACACAAGATTTTAGTAAAATTACAGGATTGGATGTCAAAAGAATCATCAATACGCCTACTGCAACATCCCTTTCTTATGGCATGAATGAGAAGGAGGGCCTAGTTATTGTGTTTAATCTTGGTGGGGGTAATTTTGATGTACCAGTGCTTGAAATATCCAATGGTGTATTCGAGGCATGTTCCTTCCCTTGAGATGTTAGGTTATTTTACATTCATTATTTATTTCTTCTCATTCTCTTCTTTACCACGCAAATTATTGTAACCTTGTTAGCTTTTTATTATAGGTAAAGGCCAAAAATGGTGATACTTTTTTGGGGGTGAGGATTTTGATAATTCTCTGCTCTAGTATTTAGTTGTTGAGTTCAAAAAGACAAAAAATGACCTATCCTAGGATAAGATAGCCTTACAAAGGCTTCAAGAGGTTGTAGAGACAGATTAACCTACCATTTATCATGGAAGGTGCATCTGGTACAAAGCATTTGAATGTGACATTAACTTGTTTGAAGTTTGAAATGTTAGCAAATCACTTAATCGACAGAACAAGAATCCCTTGCAAGAATTGTCCAAAAAAAGTAGGGATTACGACATTGGAAGTGGATGAAGTTATTCTTATGGGAAGAATATATTGGGTGCCAAGGGTTCAAGAGATTTTTGTTAAGATTTTTGGAAAGACGCCAAGTAAACATGTTAATCCAGATGAGGCTATAACGATGGTTGCTGTCATCGAAAGTGGTATTTTGTGGGCTAATGTAAAGGAAATGCTTTTACTGGATGTGACTCCTCTTTCTCTTGGATTAGAAACACTTGGCAGGGTTTTCACTAGGTTAACAAGAAGAAATACAACAATCCCAATGAATAAAAGTCATATATTCTCAACTGATGTAGATGGTCAAACTCAGTGGATAGACCATGATGTTGCAAGAATTAAATCCATTCAAGGAGGAGAGTCTTCATCCTTTGGAGGAGGCCCCAAACCTTCAGTTCTGGACTTAGTATCAACTACCCATAATTTTCATGCATGGGTTCATCTTGATGGCCAGAGGAATAGTATGAAATTTGTTGAAGTGAGAGACCACTTTGGGGTTCTTGTTGCGGGTCAATGCCTTTGCTTCTCTTGACACTCTCTTACAACTTGACTTGTTGTATGTTAATTTTGTTGCTTGACATTTGAGAATGTGTAGTATGCAAGAGAATATCCTTGAGGTGGTACTTTGTTCATTGTACATTATCTAGTAGCCCATTAACTCATGTAGGTGGATTATTTCCATCTCCCCCTTTACATTTTCACTTGGATATGTAGACTCAAATCTACACAAATGAGAGACCCCTCTTGTTAAGTACATCGAAAGAACACTGGAAACCAGTTGATACACATATCTTTGTTATGTTCCAAAGATATAAGACACCAATTCTAATATAGTATTGTGTTGTGTGAAAATCTATGTCATGGGGGAGAGAATCTCCCAATACAAAAATCTTTGAGGGAATATTAGATGAGAGTAAGGAGGGTCTAACCTTAAAATGAGCATATTTTCAAAACTAGAACAAGTGCTTCAAGGTTTCATTCTTTCCACATAGTGGGAATTTAAGGTATAGAATCAGTGGGTGTTCAAGCTCATGTTATTCTTCTCGAATTTATGCCTTGCAGTGTTTCCTATCCAACATTTGGTGCAATTGCTAGAAATAATATATTTGATTTTAAGGTCATGGCTAGTGACCAAATTGGTGTATGAGAGCCCCTTGTTTTTGGGACAAGGGACCCACCTCCCTTAACTGCTAAAGTCTGCGAAGGCATACATAATCTACCCCCTCAGACTGTGACCCCTTACTAAGTAACACATGCTCTTAACCATTAGGCCACTCAAGCTGTATAATAATAAAGTTATAATATAATTCGTTTTATGATTTTTTTAATTTTTTTTAATTTTAGCAATGTGAGATGTGTCCTATAATAAGTTTTTTGTTACCTATTATGGATTAATTCCTATGGGAATTTACCAACCACTTAATTTATATGGTTGTGTTAGGTGGAAGGATTTAATCTCCAAGGAACATTCTAGAATATTTATAACAATATACCCAAATCATAGCTTGAGATTTATCTCCAAAATAGTTTTTGTGTTATTTTTTTCTCTTTTAATTAAATTGATTAATTAAAAAATCACATATAAACAAATGAGTTATGGTTTTTTTGGGCAAGTGGTATTAATAAGCCATGGTATTAGCCCATAATATTGTAACAAATCCTATATACAGATTAAGAATCTCCATTGCAAACATCAACAATAAAGAAAGTAACTCTAGATGTTGCTCTCGAGCAAAAATCCTCTTCCACTGATCTTTATTTTTTTGTTAGTTGTATTTTTTTTATCTTATTGTGTTCTGTTGAGGAAGTGTGTTTGGATTATAGACTATAAATTATTATAATATTATTTTCTACTTGTGAATTTTACATCTCCTAAATAATTTATTGTTAATAACCTAATTTTAATTTTGAATTAAAAGAAAAAAAATTAATTTCTCATATGGTAAGCCCCTTGTTACTATATACTATATATGGGGTCATAGTTTGTGGTTATTGACTTTTATGATGGGCTGTACGACTTCATTCACAACATAAACTCTCTACATACACTGCCACTCAAATCAAGTCGCGAATTGCAAAACATTTAAAGAAATACTAATATTTCGTGATAAGTGTGTTATTTCTTTCAATTGTGTTATTTCCTTCGATTAAAGTCCTTCAACGAGTGTCATTATTTGACTTGTTATATTCGGGGTTATCCATCAGGACTACGTTTCCTCATTGACAAATATACATTCTTGAAGCACATGGATGACTCTGATTGTGATATATTTAAAACTGGGTCTTTAATTATGGTAGGTGATTTCAATGCAGTTTTATCAAGAGATGAATGTCAGGTTTCATGTAGGGCAGATCCCCTCACTTGACCATTTTCGCTGATGCTTTGGGTCTAATTATTTACTCGATATTAGACTTTTCACTCTAATTCTTACCTAGCACAATGGTCGTGCGAGTGTCGATCACATTGGTAAAAGACAGGATCGGTTCCTAGTACATGAAAACTTAGTGGAGAGTTTGGGATGTATGTGATGGGATGTATGTGATCATGGGTAGAAAAATATTTGATTTTTGACCACATGCTTATTGTATTACAGTGGAGACTGAAGCACCCTCGTTTGGGCATTGCATTCAAATTCAATAGAATCTGGCTGGAGGACATGGACTTCATTTCATTGGTCTACAATTTTTGGAGGGCACACACTCGAAAAGTTGGGAAATCCCTGATGTTGTACATGTCTAGTTTACTACACGCATTAAAAAATCGTGTTAGGATGTGGGAAAGAGAGAAGAAAAAAACAATGTATCGGGAGCTGAAGGATATAACGGTGGAAATTGAGAAACTTTACAATTTGGTGGAGAGGGGTAATTCATTTGGAAACATTTGGGACACACTCAAAACACTGGAGTGCAGGAAGTGACAAGTCCTTCACATACAAGAAGCGACATGACGGCTAAAGAGTAGAGCCCTTTGGTTGTGGGAAGGCAATAAAAACACTAAGTATTTTCATAGATATGCAAATCTGAGAAAAAATCAGAATACCATCTGGAAAATTCAGAGAGTGGACGGTCTGTAGCATATACTACTGAGGAGTTTCATTGTGAAGTTGTACACCACTTCCAGACTTTCTTTTAGAAGCGGCCTAGAAATTATACTGAGGATCAGATTTGGGGTTCGAATGATTACACACGTATTTTCAATGAGGAGCTGAACGAGGAAATATACAGACCAGACACATCAGATGAAATTCTACAGGTACTGAAAACTTTTGTGAAGGATAAGAGTCCAGGTCGGATGGGGGGACAGTCGAATTCTTCCTTCATTTCTTTGATTTGGTCAGGGAGGACTTATTAAACATGGTAGAAGAATCATGGTCTCTCGGGTGTGTACTGGAGCAATAAACTCCACTTTCCTTGCACCGATTCCTAAAGCATATGCCACCTCTACATTTCTTTATTACAAGCCCATTTCTCTATGCAACTTTACTTACAAACTCATCTCCAAAATAATTGTGGAACGCATCAACGGAACCCTCTCAATCCGCATTTCAAGGGAACAATCAAGTTTCCTCCATAACAGACTGATACATGGTGTTTCCACCACTCACAGGAGGTAATCCATTTGATTCATACCAGAAAGATGAAGCCAATTTTGATATAAGTGGATCTTTGGAAAGTGTATGACTTTGTTGATTGGACCTTCCTTCGCCTTATTCTTACTAAGATTGGCATATCTTCTGCTATAGTAGAATGAATCATGGCTTCTGTCTCATCAGCACATTTCGCGGAACTGATCCATGGCTACCCCTCTAATTTCTTCACTGCTGGCAGGGGACTTCGGAAGGGTTGTTCACTTTCACCTTTATTATTCATATTGATGACGGATTGCGTTAGCCTTAAGATAAAGATGGCAATTTCGAGGGGTGTTTTAATGGCATAAGATTGGCATCAAGTATCAAGGTCTCTCATAATTTCTTTGTGGAAGACATACTAGCTTTTGGAATGATTTCCTGCCCACAATGGAGGTTTTTTTGTAACATTCTGTAGTGATTTAGGGATGCCTCTAGTATAAAGGCAAATGAAGGAAATTCTTTTATATTATATTCAACAGGAAACCTCGGGGAGATTAATGAGATTCAGAGCATGTTAACTTGCAAACACAACCATTATGTGAAGGCTTCACATACTTGGGGTTTCGGATCAAGCCAAACAGGCATAAAGTATCAGATTTGTTGTGGCTAATAGACAAACATAAGAGGCAGATTAGTGGTTGGGTGCATACGAGTTTGTCTTTGGGGGCAGATACATCTTGGTTCAAGTTGTACTACAACAACTAGCTATATATTGGGCACACTTGTACATTCTTCCCGCAACTGTCATCAACAAGGTCAAACAAATTATGGCATAATTTATCTGGTCTGGAAGGGAGGACATCCACAAATACCACCTAACCAAATGGGATAATATAACTATTCCTAAGGATCATTGTGGTTGGGGCGTCTTAGATAAGTTATTCGGGAGAGCTCTCATCATTAAATCAATGTGGCATGGGTTCTTCAAGGAAGGTATATGGAGAGATATTGTTGCAACAAAGTACTTACAGAATAGGAGGATAGAAGATTGGTTCAGATTGGTACTCATTGGAAGCAACACGGGTTCCTATATATGGAGATGTTTCCAAAAGGTGAGAGATATGTTTTTGCAGAGAGTTTGCTAGATTTTCGGAAGAGGGAACCATATTCTGATTGGGATGGATAACATCAAGGAAGTGGAGGCTACTCAGAGTATGACAGGGGATTTGATTCATATGTTTTAGTGATGCTTTATGTGTTCTACATGCAATTTTGGTTCCGAGGTATGCTACCCATGATATTGTAATGAAATTGGTTCATGTCATTCACTGACAAAGATCATTGTAACATTCAACAAAGTTTTAGGGATAAATGACTAGAATTGGACACGACAAATCTTTATATGTATCTAAATTGGGTCATAGTAAAGCATTAATTATATGTTATTATGTAGTTGCTAACTTCCCCTTTTTGGTTCATCTTTATTCCTCATGGATGCAACAGGTACATCCCAAAAATGTTCTAACTACCTGTAAGCTACTGGTAGGGCAACAATGGATTTGTTTTTTTTTAACTTTACAAAGTGTTCAAACTATATTTGATCGTAAATAATGATTGATACTAAGATGGAGTATGGAATGCGATATTTGCATGTATCATGTGAATTTTAAGCTACTGTCTATTTTGGTACTGGTATAAGACATTAGGATTTTATTTTTTATCAGATAGGCATTTGTACATATCATGTGAATGATTGTAACAGATTATCAATATTAAGACAGAGTAATAATCATGATTGAATTATTTTTTCCCTATTGGGCAAAGGCATTTGTACTATTTAGGGAGATACATGCTAATCTTGATAGTTTATTCTCTAGCATCACATATATACAAATGTTGGGATTTATTTACCGAATAATCTTTTGAATAGGAATTTTGATGTACGTAGCAGCCATGAACATTGAAAAGTCTAAGTATGATTGTGGGTGGCCTGTGATCGGAAAGTGAGGTAGCGAAACATTCATATGGAAAAGCATAAGTACAATAGTATAGATCAACACGGACATCATATAGTGCAGCATATAGTTCCAACGCAAAGGCAATAAGTGTACAATAGTCAAATAACTAGATAACTGTTTTATGAAAAGGATTGTTCATCACATAGAAGACACGTGTGCTCTATTTTTTCCATTTTTTTTCACTGTATCTCTTCAATTTTGCATAGTGCATTAGTCTACATTCATCTCTACACCTAGGTTTTCTTGACCTAGGAAAAAAATTGTAGAGGATTACCTTGGAAATATTGTCTAGAATGCAGTCATTACTATGCCTTTCTATTTTAGTGATGTTTAGTGCTAAGCAATGAAATATGTTGGTAAAATTACAAGATTGGATGTAACAAGAATTAGCAATAAGCCTACTCTAACAACCCTTTCTTATGGCATGAATGAGAAGGAGGGCCTAGTTGCTGTGTTTAATCTTAGTGGGGTTACTTTTGATGTAACAATGCTCGAAATATCCAATTGTGTATTTGAGGCATGTTCCTTCCCTTGAGATGTTAGGTTATTTACATTGATTATTTATTTCTTCTCCTTCTCTGTTTTTTCACACAAATTATTGTAACATTGTTAGCTTTTTTTTGTAAGTCAGGGCCACAAATGGTGATACTTTTTTGGCGGGTGAGGATTTGATAATGCTCTCCTTGAGTATTTAGTTTTGGAGTTCAAAAAGACAAAAAATGACTTATCCTAGGATAAACTAGGCTTACAAAGGCTTCAAGAGGCTGCAGAGAAACTGAAGGTGGAGTTGTCATATTATTCTTAGATAGATTAATCTACCATTTATCATGGAAGATGCATCTAGTATAGAGCATTTGAATGTTACATTAACTCATTTGAAGTTTGAAATCTTAGCAAATCATTTAATCAAGAGAACAAGAATCCCTTCCAAGAGTTGAAAAAAAAGCAAGGATTACGACATTGGAATTGGATGAAGTTATTCTTATGGGAGGAATGTACCGGGTGCCAAGCGTTCAAGGGATTGTTGTTCCGATTTTTGGAAATACGCCAAGTAAATGTGTTAATCCAGATGAGGCTATAACCATGGGTGTTGCCATCCAAAATGGAATTTTGCAAGCTAATGTAAGGGAACTTCTTATACTGGATGTGACTCCGCTTTCTCTTAGATCAGAAACATGACGGGGTTTTCGCAAGGTTAATAAGCAGAAATATAACAATCCCAATGAATAAGAGTCATATATTATCAACTGATGTAGATGGTCAAACTCAGTAGATAGACCATGATGTTACAAGAATTAAACCCATTCAAGGAGGAGAGTCTTCATCCTTGGGAGGAGGCCCCAAACCTTCAGTTGTGGGCTTAGTATCAACTAGCCATAGTTGTCATGTGTGGTTTCATCATGATGGACAGAGCAATAGTAGGAAATTTGTCGGAGTGAGAGACCACTTTAGGGTTCTTGTTGTGGGTCAATGCTTTGCTTCTCTCGACACCTCTTACAACTTGACTTCCTTATGTTAATGTTGTTGCTTGAAGGTTGAGAGTGTGTAGTGTGCTAGAGAATATCCTTGAGGTGACACTTTGTTTATTGTGCATTATCTAGTAGTCCATTAACTCATGTAAGTGGATTATTTCCATCCCCCCCTCCACATTTTTGCTTGGATATGCAAACTCAAATGTGCACAAATGAGAGACCCTTCTTGTTAAGTACATCAACAATATGCTAAAAATCACTTGATACACATATGTTTGTTGTGTTCCAAAGATATAAGATACCAATTCTAATCTAGTGTTGTGTTGTGTGAACATATATGGCCCAAGGGAGAGAATCTCCCAATACGGAAATATTTGAGGGAATATTAGATGAGAGCACGGAGGGGCTAACCTTAAAATGAGCATATTTTCAAAACTAAAACAAGTGCTTCAAGGTTTCATTCTTGCAGCATAGTGAGCATTTAAGGTGTAGAATTAGTAGGTGTTCAAGCTCATGTGATTCTTCTTGAATTTATTCCTTACGGTGTTTTATTTGCAACATCTGGTGTAATTGTTAGTAATATTATATTTGATTTTAATGTCACGTCCAGAGACCAAATTGGTGTATGAGAGTCCCTTGTTTGTGGTACAAGGGATGCACCTCCCTTAACTGCTAAAGTCTTCGGAGGCATACATACTCTACCCCCTTCTGGTTGTGACCTCTTACTAGGAAACACATGCTCTTAACCATTAGGCCACTCAAGTTGTATAATAATAAAGTTATAATTTAATTAGTTTTATGATTTTTTAATTTTAGCAATGTTAGATGTGTCATGTAATAAGTTTTTTGTTACCTATTATAGATTAATGTCTATGGGAATTTAACAACCGCTTAATTTATATGGTTGTGTTAGGTGGAAGGATTTAACCTCCAAGGAATATTCTAGAATATTGATAACAATATACACAAATCAAATCTTGAGATTTATCTCCAAAATAATTATGTGTTATTTTTTTTAATTAAATTGATTAATTAAAAAATGGCATATAAACAAGTGAGTTATGGGTATTTTTGGGTATTAGTATTAATAAGCCATGGTATTAGCTCATGACATTGTAACAAATCCTATTTAAAATTTAAGAATCTCCATTGCAAACATCAACAATGGAGGAGGTAACTCTAGATATTGCTCTCAAGCAAAAATCATCTTCCACTAGTCTCTATTCTTGTTGTTAGTTGTATTTTTTTCTATCTTGTTATTTTCTATTGATGAAATGTGTTTGGATTATAGACTATAAATTGTTATAGTATTATTTTCTACCTTGAGCTTTATATCTCCTAAATAATTTATTAATAATATTCTAATTTTAATTTTAAATTAAAAGAAAAAAGATTTGATTTTTCATATGGTAAGCCCTTGTTACTATGTATATTTTATATATAGTTTAAAAAGAGAATAATAAAAATTAAAATACAAAAAATATATCCCAACTACCCAAAATATATCCAATTCTAATGTTGAATGGAGTATGACAAGAAAGATAAAATCTAGGAAGAGAATAATAACATTTATCCCAACTACCCAAAATACATCTAATTCCAATGTTGAATGGAAAAACGATCTACCCATAGCATCCTAACATCCCACTAGTTGGGAGATCGTTTTTTTCATCCAACATTGGGGCTAGCCCTTGCCTAGGCTTAGACTAAAATAAAAAGATAATATTTAGTCTTTCTAGTAATATTAAACACACACACACACATATATTCTTTGTGAAGAGATATTTTTATAATTTATATGAGGAATTGAGGACTTCAAGGAGACTATTGAATATGACAAGAAAGTTAAAAGTTGGGGAGAGAATAACAACATATCATAGCATCATAGCATCCCACAAGTAGAGAGATCGCTCTTCCATCCAACATTGGGGCTAACACCTAGTTCAAATATATATATGTGTGTGTGTGTGTGTGTGTGTGTGTGTGTGTGTGTGTGCGAGAGAGAGAGATGACATGTTTATTTCATTCACATATTTAATGTTGCATAACTTATCATACGTCACGAACATAAGCTTTACTTTGAAAAAAATCCAATATAAAAAATCTAAGTTGGGGGAGAGGCATATGATCTACTCTTTTCACATGTGTATAAGTGAAAATATAAAGACAACACTGCCACTATGGAGTTTCCATGGATAATGTATGTTTTAAATGGTTGTTACATTAAGATGATCTTCTACTTCCTTCTTATCCTTCAAAGTTGTTTCCTATAAACCTAGTATTTAACCCAATTTAACTCAATTTTTAACATGATATGATAATAATTTAGGGTTAAGCTAAGAGTTTTTACATGTCTCAGTACCTAATCAATGTGAAGGTTTTAGACTCTTTAATACCTTTTTAAAATTCCACATGTGAGTAACTCCACATTCTCTATGATGCTAGTTAGCATGGCATCTACTTAGTATCGGGGTGGTCAAGGTGTGACTAGCTCCACATTGTAAGTAATGAAAATTGACCTAACATCTATTTAATATCACTTTAAATTAACTTTCTCAAAAAACTCCTATTAAGGTGATTTTTCAGTTGGAAAGCTCTTAGTTTATTATGAACTTTGTTGACAAATTTTTGACTAAAGAATAATCATTTGAAGCTTTAAATGAGTTTCAAAAAGTTTTGGACCCTTTTCCCAAATAAAAATAAAAATTGACCCAAAATCCATATTTAAATGTTTTGATTTTATAAAAAATAATTTATTTTTTTCTAAAAACAATGAATTATAATTGAAATCTATGTATTCATTTAAATATATTTGTTAATTTTTTAAAAAATAAAAAGGGTCAGATGGATATTAAATAGAGTACTATATATGCCTATAATTCCCGCTATTAATTTTTTTTTCAAAAAAAAAAGCATGATATATTATGATGATGATGATGATGGTTAACGTCCACTGAGACCAAATTGGTCTACAATTTTCTTAATTTTTACTTGTCTGGCTTCTCGTTTTTCTTGGCGAGATTGGTGTTGTAGCTTTCTTTCTTTTCTCTAGGGTCTTCCAACTTCCTTCGTCTTGCATCTCCTTCATCTCTTCTGGTTCTTGGGACATTGGTGTCTTAGCTTCGCGATCTATAGTCGGAGAAGTTTGGTTTAGGAGATTTGCTTTGCTGTTAAATGAAGATTTATTTTCTGCTGTATTCAAATCCTCATAACTGTTGATTTGTTGGGGCGAGCTTTCTCCTTGCTTGCTTTGAGAGTTGTTTCCTTCTTCCTTGATTTCTTGTGACTCAGAGTTTTCTCTAGAATATTCTTCTTTGATGACAGTGTAGTGTTCTTTTTGTGCTCCTTCCCACCATGTAGATCTGTGGTGGTTTTTTCTAGCAAGATTTTTCTCAGAGGCTTTTGGGCAATTTTTGGCTAGATGCCCCGTCTCAAAGCACGATCGACATCTGAAGAGGACACTTTCATAATCAAGCTTCTGGTTCCACACAGTCTTTACTTGTTATGTTTATTTCAGCTGGGAATCCGGCGCTGAAATCCATTTCCACACAGATGCGTGCATAGGTGGTTCTGGTATATTCCTCTGTTTCTGTGCATAGGTGGTTCTGGTATATTCCTCTGTTTCTGGGCACCTGCAGTAAAATTTCCCAATTGCATTTCCGATGGCTTTTAGCGAGGAAAGATTCCAGAGATATATAATGAAACAAATACATTTGAATGATAAATCTTCATAAGAGCCATTTAGCCACCTTAGAATTGGCGAAAAGCATGTTCCTTGCATAATATGGATTCCAAACATTCATTAACTAAATTTAAATGAGGCAGCTAACTATTTATCTGGTTTTGGCCTTCACTGACTTGTTAAATTTTAACACCCCAATTATCTAAAAATGAAAAAATAGAACCCACTCATTTAATATCCATTAACAAACCAATTGCCAAGCCACTTGCGATCAGATTTTTGATGAAAATTGAACGGTTGGATTTATGACGATGGCTTGTAATTTTCATTCACAAAAAATCAAAGCTAAATATCCAATTGTCAAGCCACTTGCGATCAGATTTTTGATGAAAATTGAACGGTCGGATTTATGACGATGGCTTGTAGTTTTCATTCACAAAAAATCAAAGCTGTCAGATTTATGATGATGGCTTGTACGTTTTCAATCACAACACAAACTCTCTACATACACTGCCACTCAAATCAAGTCGCGAATTTCAAAACATTTAAAAAAATACTAATAAGTCGCGATTAAAGCCCTTCGTTCAACGAGCGTATAAATAATAAAATTTCAATTATTATGTTAATAAATGTGGTTTATTTCAAAATAGGTTTCTAGAATTTTTGTTTAAAAAAAAACAGTTAAATGTTAAAGGATTGCTCTTCTAGTTAAATGGTCATGTAATTTGTTCAATTGATGACGCCAAGTTATATGGTTGAATGAATCCATCCAACCAGACCGCGCCATGGAGATAACCAATAGCATATCAGGCTTGTATTATCAATCATTCAGGATGACATCAAATGGTGGAGTGAACAGATCACATCTTGGCGTACCTTGTTTGTTCTGGTCAGCTGGTTTTTGTGGAAATGGAGGAATAAATATACCTTCCAAGATTCAAGGATGCCTCTGAAATCCTTTTTGTTTCGCATTCTGGCCAATCATGACCTCTCTGGCTGAATCGGACTTGGATCCTTTTTCATGTGTCTTCCTTCCAGATGTTTTGAATATATGTTTTTGTTTAGTTTTTTTGAGGACGTCATGTTTCTCTAAAAACTCTCCAGTTTTAATATGGAATTGTGTTATGCACAGAATTGTAAATCTGTCGGCATGGAACTGTCAGGCATCTCTTTTTTTGGACATCAGGTTAATTTGGGCTCCCATGATTTCTCTTCATCAAGACCTTTCTATGTAATTCAGATCATTATATTATCTTAATATAAGCAATGATGGTTTTGTTCTTTTGAAAAAAAAAGAATGCATCTGGAGTGCTTTGGAAACATACGGTAAAGAATCAAGTAGTTTTTTCGTGTAATTTGTTTAATTGATGTTATCAATTAGAGTTTGGTGGAAAAATTTGTGGCGAAATTTTGATTTGTATTATTTAAATTAGTTTTTTATTGTCTATATAGATTTAGCACTCTGAAACACTTTGCTAGATTTTAGAGAAATTGGACCAGAAAAATCTACAGAAAAATCACACTAAAAAAACTCGAAAAAAAATCATTTATACATAAACTAAATTATTTATTTCTTAAAAAGCTTTTGTAGATAATTTTTTTACATAATTTTATGGATGTTTGCAATCTTCTCCACTGTAATTTTTCCAGTGAATTAGAAAGCCCAACAAAGTGTGACTAGCCATCTAGAACAATGCTGGAAATTAAAAGTCATCTTTATGGTACTTTTTATTTAAAGCAGATAAAGACAGATATTACCCATTCTAAAAAGAGAAGTTACATATTTTTAGATTTGGGATAAAGAGACTAATCAAAAGAAACTTCGGATAAACAAAGTTAAAAGGATTTTACAGAGCAAATACTAAGACACTACACTTTATTCAACTTATGAAAATTCAGCCTACTGAAAGTCATGGAGCAGAGGAACAGACATCCAGGAAAAACCAGAAGAATAGACATCCAATAATCAGAGCTCAAAAAAGCCCTATTGTGAGATAAATCCATCAATCATGCGAAAAACTTTCTGCCCAGCCATTAAGAAACACCTCTTTTAAACAAAACATCCACTTCCATATTCTGCTCCAGATAGACACAACAACTACAAATATTGCCCCCAAAAAAAAACCTAATCCATCCAATAGAATAACAAAAGAACCTGAACCTGGGGGGCATTCAGCCCCTGCAACCCTTCAATGACAGTGAACGAATCCCAACGACCTTTGTACTGTACGTACTCTAAGGCAACTCGTACACAACTTCACCAAAATACAAGGACACTCTTGCGCAGTGTGCCAATTTTATTCACGTAAGAGCAACTTAATATTAGATTTTATTCAATTAACAGCAATTTAATATAATTAAGCTTAGAGATTGCTATTTTATAGGGAGGATCGTAGATATGGGGCTGCGTTCTCGATAGCTTCATTGATTTCTGCTTCAAATATATGCATAGCAGCCGGCGGCAAACATACTGGAACCACTATGCCCTCCACCCCACTTCTGTTGCGATAAGGGACGAGGAAGCTTGCCATGCCCGCCATTGCCGCTGGTCCCACTCCACCTTGTGCTGGCCCGCCGTAGGCTGCTCTTCCCCACCCCAAATCCACATCTCCAAACCCGATCTTAGTACAGTCCGAGACCGCATAGGTGCCCACCAGTGTGAGGAGAGGGCGCCCTCTCAACTCCATCAAATCTATCACTGATCGCATGTACTCGCCATTCACGCTCATTTTCGCTTGGTGGATCAACCTCACAGCGAAGGACAACGGTTTGGTTGCCAGCTCTCCTGCGGTCGTCTTAGCGCACGGGAAAGTGATCGCATTACCGTAGAAGTTTTCGGGAATCGGCGGTTCGAATCTCGCTCGGCCATCCAGCGGGAATATGAACCGAACTTCCTGCTCAGAGGGCAGTTGGAGAGCCCTCGTTCTCGAACGCCACAAACACGCCGATAGAACTTCAAAGGTCGGGCACTTGCCTTGCCCTACTGCTTGTCTCTTCAGCGATTCGATCTCCTTCGGCCCGAAAAAGAATGAACTCTGCCTCATCTCCTTCACGTTCGTCATCTGTCCGTCTTTGTCTTCGATTTGATCATATTCGTAGTGGGGGAATTTAACTGTGGGATTCGTCCGCGGTCGGAGGATTTCTCTTTCCCAGACTGGACGAACCGAAGGCCTCGCAGCCCCTCTCGCCATTTCGCCGAGAGCTTTCAAGAATTGAACGAGGCCAAGCGCGTCGCTCATGGTGTGATTCAAACTAACGGCGAAAATGAAGCCTCCACATCTCAACCGCGTTACCTGAAATATCGTGATAAGCAACACGTTAAAAAAACATAATTTGCACTGGAATATGAATTGCGTTCATCAAAGAATGAGTTATCAATTAACCTGAATGACGAGGAGCGGAGAATTGGTCATAGCTTCCGAGCTCGGCACATCATGCAGCAGATCAGCCAAGTAGGGGAAGGGCGGGTGCAGGTCTCCGAATTCCTCCATGGAAACGTCGGCATCAGCTTCCACAAACAGCACGCCTTCGCTCGTGCAGTCCACAAGGAGCTTACCGAAGGGCGCTTCTCTCAATCTTCCGGCAAAAGGATAGTAAAACACCAAAACCTTCGCCAGCGCCTCTCTGATAACTTTGGCAGGATCCTCACCTTTTTTCGACGGATCGAACCGATAGAATTGAAGGTTGGGAATATGAAATCTGAGAGTCAGTTGATCATCTAGATTGGAAAGGTATAGCAACCCTTTGGGAGTAGGCAGGAGAGGATCGACAAGAATAGCCGGCTTTCTTGTGACCTTCATATTCAGAGCAGCCATGAAAACAAAACTGTGGAGAATCAATGAAAGGCTATGAGGCAAGCACGCAATCGAAGATGGAACAGACGCCGAAGCCTGCGTTTATATATAAATTGAAGCCCGCCTTTCTCTACTGATGTGACCAGTATAACAATACCATCCGCAATGAAAGACTAACCATGGAAGATCTACAACAAAGGTGACGTCATATGGGTTCTTAAATTTTATTTTAATCTAATTTAATTATTAATATAAGTATGTTGATAGGTTGGTTTATTTTTATAATAGTTTATTTTTTTAAATTCAAGGGAAAGAGTATGGATCTAAGTAGTATAATATTTAGAGCGATATATAAGTCAAGTGTTAAAATTTATGATTTTTTTTTTTTTAATTAAATTTATTAATTAAAAAAATTCTATGCAAAATACTATTATATAAAGTCATTTATAGTTGTTTTTTTAGTATGGTGGTATAATAAGTCATAGGTATTAGCCATAGTATTTGTATATATGTCAAATTTTATATAAGAATATTTGCAGCTATATACATTAGTCAAAAATTGAAATTTATTTTCAAATAATTAATTTTTTATTAATTAAAAAATTCTATTATATAAAGTCAATTATGTGTTTTTCACATATGTGGTATTGATAAGTCATAGTATTAGCCCATCCCATCATATTGTAACAAAGACTATTTAGAAAGTTGAAATTTATGAACAAAGTAATTATTTCTTTTTTGTTTTTTTAATTAAATTTGTTAACTAAAAAAATTTCATGTGAAAGAGTATTCTATAAAGTCAATTAAGGTTTTTCCAAGTATGTAATATTGATAAGCCATAGTATTAACCAATAGTAGTGTATCCATGTCAAATTTTCTAGAATATTTATAAGTATATACATAAGTCAAAAATTGAAATTTACCTTTAAAGTATTTTTTTGTTTTGTTTTTGTTTTATAAATTTATTAATTAAAAAAATCTTATGTGAAATAGTATCATATAAAGTCAATTATGGTAATTATTTCTTTATTTTTGATTATACTTATTAATTAAAAAATTCTCATGTTAAATAGTGTCATATAAAGTCAATTATGGTTTTTTCAGGTATGTGGTATTGATAAGCCATAGTATTAGCCCATAGTGTTGTAACAAAGGCTATTTAGAAATTAAGAATCTTCATGATAAAGTGAAGGTAAGTCTTTTATCAACGACACGACAGAAACTGAAACTCGAACTTGTGAAGTTACACTTTTTAGTGTTATGAAAAAATATCATTGACATGCTAATAAACTCATTGTATGTTATTTACATTAAATTGGTACTAAAGGCACACACAATGCCTAAAGGAAAGTCACAGCCTTAAATTACATAATTTTTCTTTCCTATTTTGAGGTCAAATTGTATTCAGTTTTAGCAGCCAAACTTGAGGTATGTAAGCCGTTAAAAGTTACTTGTCTTCCGATACCACATAGCCCTAACATAATTAAATGGCATATTAGCTAATATTTTTTTAATCAATAGTTTAGTTGCAACAGTTTATAGATATTTTAATTGCATTGTGATAGCTAATCACTTTATATTTACAAATAAGATTACAGAGTGAGACAAACATTGTATGCTTTTATAGATATATAGATTAAAGCTTTGTAGGATTGATAACAAAAAATATTTTTATTTTATTTTTTCATGAATATTAGTTTTTTTGTAAAGTACATTTTTATGTATATAAATTTTCTTTTGGATATATTATTAGTTGAAATTTATTTATAAATTTTCTAACATTCTATGTGAGACACATAAATTTTATTTAACTTTTATTATGTGCGTGTTTCTCTAACCAATTTGTTTTTCTAACTTTGCAGTTCAAACAAAAACTATATAAAATATAAAATTGTTGTTGTTAGTAAGAAGAAAATGCCACTATTATATGAAATGATTATATTTTTATGATTTGTTAATAACACAATATCATCCATGTAAATTAACAATAACAAAACATAAGTTCTTATTTGTATGCTTTCTTTATTCTTTATGGTTCAAGTTTCTAACTAATTTATATATAAGTTAAATAGAGGATACATTCTTATTTAATTTTTATTTTGATTGGTCCTTCTAATTTTATCATTTATTGAAATCTTCAAGTTTACAATGAACTTTTCATATAAATAGAAATGAACTCTTCGCCACTTGAACTCCTACTTTCTCCATCATTTTTTAAAGCATTAATAAATATGGTTTCTTTAAATACTTTTCAAAACATATTTAAAACATCAACTACAAGTTATGAGATGATAATAGTTGAATGATTAAGCCAAAAGAAACCCCCAACAAATATTTTTCTCCATATTTTACAAAGTTATTAAACATAACTTTTAGAAAAACTGATAAAGCATTAATAAATATTGTATCTTTAAATATTTTCAAAACATAATTAAAATATTAACTTCAAATTATGAAATAGTCAATGGCTGAATTATTAAGCCAAAAAAACCCAAAATTATAGCATCATATTAACAACCATGCCAATTTGCATTTCACTAAACCATTTATAATTTAGATCTATAAAAAAAAATGTGATATTATATTCATTTGTTGTATATACACATAATGTAAATGTGATTTGAAAAAATGAATTAGAAAATTTTTTCCAGCTCTTCTGCCGTCGTCTTCGCGCAAGGCAAAATGATCATATTGCCATAGAAGTTTTCGCGAAGTCGTGGGTCGAATCTTGCTCGGCCGTCCAGGGCGAATAAGAACTGAACTTCCTGCTCAGCGGGCAGTTGGAGAGCTCTTGTTCTCGAACGCCACAGACGCTTCAAAGGTCGGGCACTTGCCCTGCCCTGTTGCTTGTCTCTTCAGCGACTCGATCTCCTTCGGCCCGACAAAAGAATGAACTTTGCCTCATCTCCTTCACGTTTGCCATCTGCCCGTCTTTGTATTCGATTTGATCATATTCGTAGTGGGAGAATTTAACTGTGGGATTCGTCCGGGGTCAGAGGATTTCTCTTTCCCAGACTGGATGAACCGAAGGCCTAGCAGCTTCCCTCGCCATTTCGCCGAGAGCTTTCAAGAACTAAACGAGGCCAAGCGCGTCGCTCATGGTGTGATTCAAACGAAGGGCGAATATGAACCCTCCGCATCTCAACTGCGTTACCTGAAATATCCTGATAAGAAACACGTTAAGTAAACAGAATTTCGACTGGAATATGAATTGAGTTCATCAAAGCATGAGTGAATTAACCTGAATGAGAAGGAGGGGAGAATTGGAAATAGTTTTTGAGTCCGACACATCATGCAGCAGATCAGCCAAGTAGGGGAGAGCGGGTGCAGGTCTCTGAATTCCTCCATGGAAACATCGGCATCAGCTTCTACAAACAACACACCTTCGCTGGTGCAGTCGACGAGGAGCTTACCGAAACCAAAAGGATAGTAAAATACCAAAACCTTCACCAGCGCTTCTCTGATAACTTTGGCGTTATCCTCACTTTTTTCAATGGATTGAAGCGATAGGATTGGACGACGGGAATATGAAATCTGAAAGACAGTTGATCATCTAGATTGGAAAGGTATAGCAACCCTTTCGGAGTAGGCAGGGAAGGAGCGACGAGGACAGCTGCCTTTCTGGTGACCTTCATATTCAGAGCAACCATGAAAACAAAGGTATCGAGAATCAATGAAAAACTATTACGCAAGCACGCAATCGAAGATCAGCAGAGCAGGATGTAGTGCGTTACAGACTTGTTTCGAGATGGGGAAGACGACGAAGAGAGAGTTTGGTGAGATATTTAGTTGTCTACCCGGTCAAAATCTGGTAGCAATTTATTGGAATCACAAGTTTGATAGCTAGTTTTTGCACAATCAAAGTGTCCCAAGGGTTTTTCAGGGTGCTGAATCCAAATATACAATTAGAAAAACATTTTAACCGCAACAAATCAACATTTAACCTCAATTTCTTCCGCCTCACCGTAATCTCCAAAAAATCGCATTATAGACAACTCCGATATAAATTGAAACCTTTTTCTCAGATGATGATGATGTGACCCATACAATGTGGTGTCATATGTTTATTATCTTTATTATTTTGGAAAGGGGTTTTTAAAATTGTAATTTAATTATTATTAATTTTATTGATACGATTGTTTTTAATTTTATAATAGTTTTTAAAATTTCAATTTAAATATTAATATTTATTAAGTAGGGATTTAATTTTTATTAAAGGTTTTAGAATATTTGTAATAATATGAGGTGGATTAGACCATATCTTGGTTTCGGATTTAAAAACAATTTCAGAAAAAGAAGTTGGTATGGTGTAATGTACAGATTATTCGAAGCCAATAAGGGTAGTAGTCTAAAGGTGCATTGAAGGTATCACCATTGTATCTTTGTTCAAGATGGATTTTCAAACACTGCATGCATATAAAACTTTATTAGTTGTTGCTTATATTTCGATTCTTTTGATTTCAACAGGTAATAAATCGATCTAAGAACTTTATTATCCATTGAATATATATACACACTTTGTGTTTTGAAGCATCAGTAGTGGCTGCATGTTGTGTTAATGTGGGTTTTTGAAATTTTAAGGGTTCCTTCATCCATTAAGGTAAAAAATTGGGTTAATGTGAGTTATGGTTGTATGTTTTTTAGTATTTCATATTGCAGGGGAAAATGAGTCGGAGGAATCATCACAACCAAACACTGGAATTGGTGTAAACTATGGAACAAAAAGGAATAAATTTCCATCGCTGAAGCAAGTAGCCAAGATGGTTGGAAACATCATTGTCAATAGAGTCAAGATCTACAACTCATATTCCTCTATTAGGCATTTCCAACATAGGCATTCCAGTTGTTGTGGGTCTTGAGAATGAGAAAGTCCATAGGATAAGTGAAAGTCCAACTACAAGCTAAGCTTGGGTGGCTTAGAGGATTTCTCCTTATTACCCTTCAACCTTAATATTTATGATAACCGTAGGGAATGAGTTCCTTACAAATATTTATGGGTCATTAGACCTGAACTAGTGCTTGCAATACAAAACATTCATTCTAGTTTGGTTTCTTTACGCTTGGATGACAATATTAAGGTATCTACTCCACACCATATGGCTATCCTTTCAAGTTCCTTTCCTCCTTCAGCCTCCACATAACTAGTTTGCTACCAATTATGAATCCTCCCCTCCATTTCTTGGATGATACAGGTGTTCTATTCATGTTGAATTCATATCCTTATTTTGCAAACAAAGACAATCCCAAAGAAGTTTCAATGGACTATGTGATGTTTAGGTAGTCTCTAGGGGTTTCAGATCCAAAAGGGTTCACCTATAACAATATGCTAGATGCTGAAATTCATTCCATTTACTCTGTTATGGTTGCTTTGGTTCACAATGACACTATCCCTATAACTGTCTCTGAGACTGGTTGGCCTTCCAAAGGAGACCCAGATGATATAGGATTGAATCCTAAGAATGCTAGAAATTATAACACCACAGTCATCAAACATGCTACTTCCAATGACGGAACTCCAATGAGGCCTATAGAGTCATAGATACCTTTATTTTTGCACTTTTTAATGAGAACCATAAACTAGGGCCAACCACTGAGAGGAACTTTGCGCTGCTAAACCTAGATGGTTGAAAATTATATGATGTAGATTTGAGTTGTGGTTGGTGTGCATCTCCTCCTCCACCATATTTTCCTCCTACAAGCCCACCACCTAACATGATTTATTTATTTTCAAGACCACCAAAAGATTCAAGGGGAGGCCTTGGCAGTGTTTTTTATTGCATTGCCAAACCAAGTTCTGATTCGTCTATTCTTCAAGAGTCTTTTGATTTTTCTTGTGGGATGGGTAGTGAAAATCGTGCTTCAATTCGTCAAGGTGGACCTTACTATAATCCAAATATTGTTCATGCCCGTGCTTCATATACAATGAATAGTTATTATCAGATTCACAGTAGAAACTACTAGAATTGTGATTTCAAAGGCACTAGTATGGTCACATTTACTGATCCAAGTAAGGATTATTCCACTCATTTTATCTTCTAGGGAATGTCTTCCTTTAATTTTCCTTTTTTTTGGCTACTTGAAAAGTACGATGCATTATTTGTTTTTGTGCCTCGTATGTAATATGATTCCATACATTAAATTTCCATATATTGGGAATTGGACATGGAAGTATTCTCCTATATTCCAATTTATGCACTATAATCACCCTCATAATGTATAGTTCAAATTTTTAAACCAAAATCGCCATGAAGATACCAGCGTGCAGGTCACTAAAATTTTCAATATAAACTATAGAAATGAGGGCCTAACTGGTTAGATCATGTGTTGTTTTGGTTCAGGCTATGGATCTTGTCACTATCCTCAAGAATGAGCATCCAATAAAATTGGCAAGGTGCTTTCGGTAACTCAATCTCATCCCTTCCTCTTGGATATCAAAGATTGTAAAATCCAATCCTTTTTCCAGAACATTGGACTGATTGTAATACTCATGATCTGAATCAGTTGCTCGTTGTGATGGTGCACTTACAAATGATTTTGGAACCCTGAGGAATTTTAGCAGGTTATCCAAAATGTGATTTAAACTTAATCGTCACATGTACTAATAGAACCATTGGGAGCTTATTTGACATATTTATTTATAGTACCACTTCCTAGATATGAAATTCAGACAACTTATTCTGCTTCTCTAGTGAAGCTTTGTGTTTATGTTTTTCATGCGCTATAGGCTAAGCACAAGCTATCGCAACCCAGTGGGTTGGATAATTTTGTATTGTTTTGAACATATGGAGTAGAATGCTTATATTCAATGAGGAATGAGAAGGAAATTTTGATGTGGTGTCCACTTTGTATATTTTAGAGGATACATGAATTGATATATATGTGATGTATGTAATTGCAAGATATATTTATTGTACTGGCTAATGTTTGACACATTCTCTAAATGGGTAGTACTACTTATATAGAATTGTAACCTTAATACAGATTAGGACTTCCATTTTTCTAGGAAACTAACTATTTAGTTTCACTTGTAAACATGGCTTATAATTGAACTTCTAGTGTATTATCCATGTTTTTTATCAAGTGAGTGGATCTACCCTAAAAGAGTGCTTGAATTCTTCATTGTATTTGTTTTAGGCATGTTGAGCAGCTGGTTCATTTTTTTTATTGTCGCCCTATCCACAATAATAAGGTCCCATGAAAAAGATTGTTTAGTATGTTTGATTGAAATTTGTGGAGATTCTCTTTTATGTAAATTCCAAATGGTTAGTTAAATTTGTTATCAATTTAAACCATCCAATAAAAATTAGTTCATACTAACATGACTTGACTAATATGAAGATATTGAATCAAGGTTTTTGTGATATGACTTAATTGATATGAATCCAATTCAATGATGGGTGACTTGTTGTTTTGATGAAATCTAGTAGGGATGTCAAATTTAATAGGCCATTGTTGAATCACTGAACAAAGCATTATTTCATCAACTTTCTAACTAATGCACAATGATGTAATAATCTGCTTCTTCAATGGGTGGTTGATTCAAAAATCTTGCTTTGAGTTTTCAATTTGGTTCCTTTGTTGGGGTTTTTCTCTTCAATTTAAGAAGACTATAGTGGAAATTTTTAGGGAACCTATGGGTTTTATGTCATTCCCTTACATCCACAAGAACATATGTTTTAGTTATGTTTTATGTGTTCTACATGCGATTTTGGTTCTGAGGTATGCTACCCATGATATTGTAATGAAATTGGTTCATTCCATTGACTGACAAAGATCATTGTAACATTCAACAAAGTTTTAGGGATAGATGACTAGAATTGGACATGACAAATCTTTATATGTATCTAAATTGGGTCATAGTAAAGCATTAATTATATGTTATTATGTAGTTGCTAACTTCCCCCTTTTGGTTCATCTTTATTCCTCATGGATGCAATAGGTACATCCCAAAAATGTTCTAACTACCTGTAAGCTACTGGTAAGGCAACAATCGATTTGTTTTTTTAACTTTACAAAGTGTTCAAACTATATTTGATTGTAAATAATGATTGATACTAAGATGGAGTATGGAATGTGATATTTGCATGTATCGTGTGAATGTTAAGCTACTATCTATTTTGGTACTGGTATAAGACATTACGATTTTGTTTTGTATCGGATGGGCATTTGTACATATCATGTGAATGATTGTAACAGATTATCAATATTAAGACAGAGTAATAATCATGATTGAATTATTTTTTCCCTGTTGGGCAAAGGCATTTGTACTATTTAGCGAGATACATGCTAATCTTGATAGCTTATTCTATAGCATCACATATATACAAATGTTGGGATTTATTTACTGAGTAATCTTTTGAATAGGAATTTTGATGTACGTAGCAGCCATGAACATTGAAAAGTCTAAGTATGGTTGTGGGTGGCTTGTGATCGGAAAGTGAGGTAGTGAAACATTCATATGGAAAAGCATAAGTACAATAGTATGGATCAACACGGACATCATATAGTGTAGCATACAGTTTCAACGCAAAGGCAATAAGTGCACAATAGTCAAATAACTAGATAACTATTTTATGAAAAGGATTGTTCATCACATAGAAGACACGTGTGCTCTATTTTTTCCATTTTTTTTCACCATATCTCTTCAATTTTTCATTGTGCATTAGTCTACATTTATCTCTACACCTAGACAATAGTCAAATAACTAGATAACTATTTTATGAAAAGGATTGTTCATCACATAGAAGACACGTGTGCTCTATTTTTCCATTTTTTTTCACCATATCTCTTCAATTTTTCATTGTGCATTAGTCTACATTTATCTCTACACCTAGTTTTTCTTGACCTAGGACAAAAATTGTCGAGGGTTACCTTGGAAATATTGTCTAGAATGCAGTCATTAATATGCCTCTCTATTTTAGTGATGCTTAGTGCTAAGCAATGAAATATGTTGGTAAAATTACAAGATTGAATGTAAAAAGAATTAGCAATAAGCCTACTCTAACAACCCTTTCTTATGGCATGAATGAGAAGGAGGGCCTAGTTGTTGTGTTTAATCTTAGTGGGGGTATTTTCGATGTAACAATGCTTGAAATATCCAATGGCGTATTTGAGGCATGTTCCTTCCCTTGAGATGTTAGGCTATTTTACATTGATTATTTATTTCTTCTCCTTCTTTGCTTTTTCATACAACTTATTGTAACCTTGTTAGCTTTTTATTTCAAGTCAAGGCCACAAATGGTGATACTTTTTTGGCGGGTGAGGATTTTGATAATGCTCTCCTTGAGTATTTAGTTGTTGAGTTCAAAAAGACAAAAAATGACTTATCCTAGGATAAGATAGCCTTACAAAGGCTTCAAGAGGCTGTAAAGAAACTAAAGGTGGAGTTGTCATATTCTTCTTAGATAGATTAATCTACCATTTATCATGGAAGATGCATCTAGTATAGAGAATTTGAATGTTACATTAACTCATTTGAAGTTTGAAATCTAGCAAATCACTTAATCGAGAGAACAAGAATCCCTTCCAAGAGTTGTAAAAAAAAAGCAAGGATTACGACATGGGAATTGGATGAAGTTATTCTTATGGGAGGAATGTACCAGGTGCCAAGGGTTCAAGAGATTGTTGTTCAGATTTTTGGAAATATGCCAAGTAAATGTGTTAATCCAGATGAGGCTATAACAATGGGTGCTACCTTCCAAAGTGGAATTTTCCAGGCTAATGTAAGGGAACTTCTTATACTGGATGTGACTCCACTTTCTCTTAGATTAGAAACACAACGGGGTTTTCGCAAGGTTAATAAGCAGAAATATAACAATCCCAATCAATAAGAGTCATATATTATCAACTGATGCAGATGGTCAAACTCAGTAGATAGACCATGATGTTACAAGAATTAAACCCATTCAAGGAGGAGAGTCTTCATCCTTGGGAGGAGGCCGCAAACCTTCAGTTGTGGGCTTAGTATCAGCTATCCATAATTGTCATGTGTGGGTTCATCATGATGGACAGAGCAATAGTAGGAAATTTGTCGAAGTGAGAGACCACTTTAGGGTTCTTGTTGCGAGTCAATGCCTTTGCTTCTCTTGACACTCTCTTACAACTTGACTTCCTTATGTTAATGTTGTTGCTTGAAGGTTGAGAGTGTGTAGTGTGCTAGAGAATATCCTTGAGGTGACACTTTGTTTATTGTGCATTATCTAGTAGTCCATTAACTCATGTAAGTGGATTATTTCCATCCCCCCGTCCACAATTTTGCTTGGATATGCAGACTCAAATGTGCACAAATGAGAGACCCTTCTTGTTAAGTACATCAACAATATGCTAAAAATCACTTGATACACATATGTTTGTTGTGTTCCAAAGATATAAGATACCAATTCTAATCTAGTGTTGTGTTGTGTGAAAATATATGGACTAGGGGAGAGAATCTCCCAGTACGGAAATATTTGAGGGAATATTAGATGAGAGCACGAAGGGGCTAACCTTAAAATGAGCATATTTTCAAAACTAAAACAAGTGCTTCAAGGTTTCATTCTTGCAACATAGTGGGCATTTAAGGTGTAGAATTAGTAGGTGTTCAAGCTCATGTTATTCTTCTCGAATTTATTCCTTACAGTGTTTCATTTGCAACATCTAGTGTAATTGTTAGTAATAATATATTTGATTTTAATGTCACGTCCAGAGGCCAAATTGGTGTATGAGAGTCCCTTGTTTGTGGAACAAGGAATGAACCTCCCTTAACTGCTAATGTCTTTGAAGGCATACATACTCTACCCCCCTCTGGTTGTGACCTCTTACTAGGAAACACATGCTCTTAACCATTAGGCCACTCAAGTTGTATAATAATAAAGTTATAATTTAATTAGTTTTATGATTGTGAGAATAATTTCGGCAAAATCACATAAAAAAAATAGTAACAATAGTTAGTAATAATAATATTAGTCTTTTAATAGAATTATTCACATTATAAGTTAGTAATATTGGATTATTTACCCTAGGATAGTATTATTAGTAATATTAATTTGAAGTTAATAATAATAATAATATTACTATTATTTTTTACCCTAGACCATTATTTATAAAACATCGAAAAAGGGACTATGCCCCAGGACATATGGAAGGAGAAACATAGTGGAATTGATGAAAAATGGGCTCATAGTCCCGATTTCCAATTCACTATTCATGTTTCTTGAATTTTGAAAAACATACCAACTATATTGTCGGAGGAACTGGCCTAATAGCAAGCAAAATTTACATTGCATGGAAAGTTATCTAAGGAGTCACCAGAATTGATTAACAAAGTCGTCTGGAGGCTGATATTTCTTGTCACTATCCTTAGTTGATGCTTCACCTTGCACACTTTGGTTCAGAGTCCTGATGTAACTTACTACTTCTTCTAAGTGGTGGCATTTCTCTTTAAGCCCTTCAATTTCGGCTTTTTGTTTCTAAAATTTCTTTTTCTTGGATTTGTTTCTTGACTCAACTTCAGCCTTGAGTTCATTGAAGTATTTGATAAATCATCCTATCATAAAGCAATGCGCCTTGCAGAGAGCACAGTTGCTGTTGGTCTCAATCCGGTCCAAGTGGTTATGAGACATTATTGGTGCTGGAGGAATTGACTCCTTGTGCTTGATTCGATGCTTGGTCGGCGGTATTCTAGAAGTAGTAGGGTGAAGAGCAGGGGTTCTGAAGGAAGTTTCCAGGAGATTCCAACTGATCAAAACTCTTCTAGAGGGCAGGGAGAGCTTGGGATGTAGAAGTGCTCCGAAAGTTGGTAGGAGCAGAAGACTGTTGGGGAGAGAGCTGGTGGAAAGGGGGAAGATACATCGTGAAAAAGTTGGAATGATTGAGGGGACAAAGACAGTATGCACTGAACTAAGTGAGAAAATGAAAGGGTGAAGGAGAGACTGGAGGCAAGACGAAGTGGGAACTAACGAGAGATAGACTATCACCCCAGAACTTGGCGCTATCTGATCCACAGTGACATGCCAAGAGTTAGCGTAAAAATAACAGAGACAGATACAAGAGATACCGATACCTCTACCAGTGGGTAGGAGGGGAGAAGAGAAGTTAGCACTCCATGCACACCTCCAGTAAAAACAGTGCAACACAGACTGCTCACAACATTGAAAAACTGCCAGAACACTATGATGGGCTGAGAGTGATCCCCGACCTTGTGATAAAAAAAGCTATTTCTCTGGAGAATCCAGCAAGCCCCTTGCTGCTTATAATCCTGCTCTGTCACCATTTTCTCGTGACTCTGGACACCCTTCTCGAAATTACATCTGTGTCGAGAATCATTACGCCTCTTGCCTCTGCAGGCACTTTTGATTTTGAATTGACTAGTACCAAACTTGTGCGAGTCCTTTGAACATGATTTTTCCAAATCCATAATCCTATGCGGATCATCCCTCCTTTTGTGGATTCTCCACACTATTCTATGAGGATGAACTAAGATTTTGTCAGAGCTGGGATGAGCGATCACCTGTTTCTTTTGACTATGGGGTGTTACATCTGGTTGACTGAGGTGACTGGCTATACAAGGTGACTTAATCTCGTCCAAGGAGGATGGGAAATCAGGGGATTGATTTTTCATAAATATTTTGTAGATCTTTTACCTACCCGAACCTCCGGTTCACTGCTTTGTTGGTGAGGGAATCTGCCTCTTGATTATGAGCTCTCAGGACATGTTTATATTTGATATTTCCCAGCTGCTTGGTGTTTTCTAAAATCCTTTGTTTGATTCTATTAAGAGCCTGATTTTTAAATTCTCCCCCTGTTTCCATAGCTGCAATGATTATTGCTGATTCGCCGATTACTACTCGGTCTTTGGCTTAGAGTTTATTGAGGATACATGTGCCAAGAAACAAATTGTATGCCTCTGCTTTATTGTTTGACATGTTGCCAAGCCCCCATTCGTAAGAGGAGATGACTTCTCCTACATGATCATGAATAATTCCCCCAGCACCTGCTCTGCCAGGATTGTTTTTAGAGGCCCCATCAAATCTGAGAATGTATTTATTTTGGTTTTGGATCCACTTTTCAATTTCCATTTGATTTCCCCTAAGCTTCCAGCCTTTGTTTCTTCCCCCTGTCTTTGCTAACAATTTCTTCTTCACCGAACACACCAAAGGGATTTCGTTATACCATTCCTTTTCTTCTTTCTGCCAGTTGTTTTGATGAACACTAAACACTAAGTTAGCACTAATCATCTTTGCCATTAACCCCCATGTTTTTGCAAGAATGAGTCCTGGGTTAGGCTTTTGACTTTTGAATATACAACTGTTTCTAGAGAGCCATAATTGCCAGCAGAGAGCAGATGGGAGACATTTCCAAATTCGAATAATTGCAGATTTGCTTTGCTTTGTATATGGGTAAGATTTCTCCCAGTTCTTATTTAGGGTTGTGAGCTGGTCAAAAATATCAGTGGACATCTCCAGAGGACTTATAATTTGCTGCTAATAGTGCCTTGTAATGGCACAATCTAAGAAGAGGTGATGACTGCTTTCCTGCTCCCTCCGGCATAAATAGCACATGGATGGCCCTTGTATACCTTTTTTCCTGATATTTTCAGTAGTGAGGATCTTACCTTTTAAGAGGGTCCAAGCAAAGAATGTTATTTTTGGAAGACACTTGTTCTTCCAAACTACTGCCTTGAGGTTCCAATTCTCAAGATTATTGTTAGGTTGGAGGAACTTATATCCGGACTTCACTGTAAATTTTCCTCCACTAGATTCCTAAACCTAGCTATCTTGGATTTTTTTATTTATAGGGGCTGCTCTGGCCAGCGTTGTCTTCAAATCAGCCCACTGATTTTTCATACTATTTGGGAGAGGCAGCTCCTTCCAGGCAGTCCAGCTGTTTTGCTCCCAGTCAGAGATATCATAGAGAGAGGTGATACTTTTTGTGTCCATCAAACTTTTCAAGGATATATACTACTGGCTTTGAATCAATGGTGCAGATCCCATTATTCTGTCTGTCCATATGGCAATGTCTCTCCCATTCCCCGGGCTCTTCGAAATGTGGTTTTTGATTTGAGGGATGACCTTTTTAATGAGTTTCCACGCTTGAGTGCATGGTCTTTCTGAGATCAGATCGGTAAGAATCTTTGAATGTTGACCATTGAGGTATTTCTTTAAGAGCTCCTCGACCCGCCAACTACCTTTCTCAATTAACATACGCCAAACAAGCTTAAAGCCCATGGCTTTATTTGTTAGGCTTGGGATCCTGATGGAGATGCCTCCTTTTTCAAAAGGGAGGGTCACTTGTTCCCAACGAACCAAGCTAAATTTTTTTGTGTCTTGTTCCCCTCCTTGCCAGAGGAATCCTCTCATGATTAATTCCATTTGTTTATGGATGCTGGCAGGAGCCAAGATTATAGTGTATTGATAGACAGGAAGAGCTGAGAGAAGAGCTTTTATGAGGATAGTTCTGCTCGCTAGGTTTAACCACATCAGACCCTAGCTTTGGAGTTTCCCTCTCATCTTTTCTATCTATTTATTCCATGTCTCAGACTTGACCCCTTCCTTTGCCAGAGGTAAACCGAGGTAGGAAAAGTGGCTCCATTTCCGTTGAACCGGAATGTCCATAATTTGGGAAATCCTTTGCATTACATTTAGTGAGACATTCCAAGTATAAATCTACACTTTTTGTTATTGAGAAGCCCCCGTGAGACAGCCAAAAAATCTTCTAAGATTTTCTTCAATCTCCTGGCAATGATACTTGAGGCTCCTCCAATTAGGAGGGTATCATCAGCAAGGGGAGAGTGGCTGATTTCTTTTATCCCATGAGCTATGTTGATGCCAATTATCTCCCTTTTTTTCCTTTGATTTTCAAGATGAATGCTTAATGTTTCCGCAATAATGATGTAAAGGAAAGGGGAGAGAGGACAACCTTGTCTCAATCCTCTGGTGCTTCGAAAGTAACGGTTGGGGCTTCCATTGATCAGTGGAGTTGTCCATGGATTTGATATGCATTCCATTATTATGTTGATGAACTTAATAGAGATTCCAAACTTCTGAAGAACTGCCACTAAGAACTGATGATTGAATCTGTCAAATGCGTTGGTCATATCTAGCTTAATGACCATGCATTTTCATTTCTTTGTCTACTGCTATGTATGGCTTCCTGTACAAGTATCACGTATCCATTATCTGCCTTTTAGGGACAAACCCACCTTGGTTCTCTGAAATGAGACTGGGCAAAATCTTTTTCAGCCTATTTGCCAGAATTTTTGTAATAATTTTATAATATGCGTTACATAAAGAAATGGGTCTGAATCGGTCAAAAGAGAGGGGGTTTGGCTCCTTGGGGATGAGCGCCATATGTGAAGTTTTAGTGTTTTCTCCCATCTTGTTTTTTTTAAACATTTTTAACCATTCTTACAAAATCTTTCTTTATTATGTCCCAATGAGCCTTGTAGAAGGCAATGGTAAAGCCATCTGGTATGGGAGCTTTATCTGGATGCATGTTCCACGTTGCTTCTCTTATTTCTTCCTCTGTCACCTCCTTCTCCAGCTCACTGTTTTGCTGGTCACTGATTTTACTGTTTATTTGTTGAAGGAATTCAGCGCTGCCCGGTGGATGTTCTTCTACTATTAGTAGGGATTTGAAGTGTTTGTGAGCTGCTTCTTTTATTTCCTCCCGCTCCTTTATTTCCTTCCCATCAGCTAGAATTTTGTCAATTTGGCTGCCAGTTCTTCTAAGCTTGAGATTATTTTGGAAAAAGGAAGTATTTTTATCTCCCGCTTTCAACCAGAGACACCTAGATTTTTGTCTCAACTCCTCCTCCTCTTGTCTATTCTGCCTATAAAGTTCCATAAAAATTTCTTTTTCGTGAGCTTGTTCTTGCTCTGTTGTTTGCTGATTTTTCTTTTCCTGACTCCATTTTTCCAGATTCTTATGCAGCTCAACTTTTTTGTTTTTCTCTGCTACATCATTCTCTTTTGCCCAATTTTTTATTGTTGCTCTTAGATTTTTTAATTTGGATTCCCAAACAAATTGCGAGGAACCTATAACTTCGAAATCCGAGTTGTCCTTTACGATCTTGTTAAAATCCTCCTTGTTGTCCCAATTTTTATTGTATTTAAAAGGGATCGGCCCATAATTCTCAAGTCTGTCTAAAATCAGAACCACGGGCTTGTGATCAGAAGCTGTGGCATGTACAATCTTGCTTTTCATGGATGAGAATCCTGCAGCTATACTCTCTTGGATTAATATCCTGTCCAATATTTCTTTGATGTTTTGAGTTCCAGCTCTTTTATTGCTCCAAGTAAATTTCCCACTACATGGAGGAATGTCCAGGAGTTTATGGGCTTCAATAATTTCTTCCAGAGCAGCTCTAGAAGAGTCATTGAAAAAATTTCCTCCCATCTTTTCTTCAATGCTCCTTATTAAATTTAGGTCGCCTCCTAAAATCAACTTGTTTCTTTGGCACTCTTGCACCTCTGTTTTGACAGAATCCCAACATAGTACTTTGTCCCTGTAATGATTTGGAGCGTAAATATTTAACACAATAAACTCTTCATTTTTGGTTTTATTTTTGAGATTTGTTCTAACCCACCAGTTATTAATTTTTTGACTAGTGACCTCCCACTTCCCTTTATTCCATATCGTACCGATACCTCGTGAAGGTCCTATGGAGTCTGTCGTTGTTCCTTCAAAACTTTTTTGTTTTTCCATTAATTTTTGAAAATCTTGACTAGCCATCTTGGTCTTTTGGATCAAAAAGATATCTGGCTATTCTTGCCTTATAATATCTCGGGCTGCATTGGTTTTTATAGAGGAGCCCAAACCCCTACTATTCCAAGAGACCAAAATCATTACTTACTTGATTTTTGGTGAGCCCCACTCTTCTCCTTCTGCTTTTCCCCACTTCCTCTTTGTTTAGCCAAAAAGGAATCCATTGGCTGTTGGGTACCTATGGCCATTTCTTTTGTTGTTGTTTCATCTCTAATCTCTTTATTCGACTTCCTCCTTGCTTTTTTTGGCTGCTCTGAAGTGTTATTTGATTCTTTGACTTTGTTTCTTGTAAGGATTTAGTCAATGGTGGGAGCAGGGGATGGGAAGTTCTGAATGGGGGAGTGTGTGACAGCTAGATATTTGTCATGAGAAGGAGAACAAGGGGATGAAGGTTCTTCTTCTTCCAAGGATTCAAAAGGATTTGATGATGAGGGTAATGGCTGGGCCATGTTGAGGGCAGGAGTGGAAATTGCAGCAGCATTTTCGAGGGGTTGTTTTGGGTTTGGACCTGATTGTTTGTTGTTGGTTTTCTTTCTCTTGACTTGTTCCCATGTGCCATCATTTGCTTCTATATTCTCAGTAGTTTCAGTTTCTTTTAGTTTGTTACATCTATTAGCAAAATGACCATATTCATGGCATACCTTGCACTTAAACGAGATTTTCTCGTAGTCCCGCTGGTGAATATGGGTCCACTGGTCCACTTTGATCTTTATTTCTTCCGGGAGGCCCTTCCCCAAGTCTACTTCTACACAGATCCTGGCGCAGGCATGCATATTATCCTTTGGTTCGCATCTATCAATGTATTTGCCGACAACATTTCCTATTGCTTTGACCGATTCGTCTCCCCAACAATGAAGTGGAAGGGGAGGCAAACGAACCCAGACCGGCACAACATTTGGGATGTCCATTTCTGGATCGAAATCTGGGGACCATCTATTCAAGTAAAGGCCACTTGAATCCATAAAATATGGACCACTTCTGAATATAAGATTCTGATCTTCTTTGGTTTCGAAGAGGAACGTGTATTATCCCCTGCCACAAAATCTTATTGTTATTTTTCCTTCGATATTGGCACTCCAGTTGTGCTCCACCCACTTCTGAACAGCTCTAGGGGAGGGCCACAATCTAGTGAATTGACCAACCAATCCTCTTTCAGCTAAAGAAATAGCATCCTTCCTTGGAAGACTTGGAGGTAAAAAAATTTCTAGGATATCAGCAAGTTTTTTAACAAATTTGGATGTTGTTGGCTTGAATTTTGGTGCACCATTTTCTGAGATTAATGAAGCGAAGGCCGCTAAAGGAAGGGATAGCAGCAGAACTAGCAAGAGAGGAGAGGCAGAGCCTGAATGTGGGGATACCAGAAACGCACCTAGGGGAGCCCATCAGCAGGGCTACCAGGCAGGGGGGCTGCAGGAGGCAGCAGAAACAAAGATGCAGAGCTAGGTCAGCCTACACGCGGGGGGGACTCTGCTCTCTGGTGGTTGTTTACGGTTTGGTCGCAATTTTAATGGCATCGAGACCATAATACTACCTAGACCATTATTAATAATAGTAATAATATTTATTTATGAAGTTAATAATGATATTATTAATATCTATATAACACAATGGTCACTTTCCATTGGATTTACCCTAAGATTCAGAACTTAATATTAGTATGATTATTCTTAATAGAATATTCCCTATATTTATACTATTTATAAGAATAATAATATTAATTTAAATTAATAATATTATTAACAATATAAATTTATTTGAATAATTTATTTAAAAGATTTTTAACAACCTTGACCCCTCCCCTTGTGCCTTGGTCAATTCTTGTTGTTAGAAGTCTTATTTATCTGTTGCCCGATTAAATATAATTGTTGGAATGACCTGCAGTCCCTATTTAATTTATTGCTCAGATTTGATCTTCAACTTGTCCTGATGAACGACACTGGTTGGTTCGAAAGGCATTGACAACTGATTTTTTATGTGATTTTGCCGAAATTATTCTCACAAACATGTTATGGATCACAGAAGCCTCAACTCTAATAGTTTTATGATTTTTTAATTTTAGCAGTGTTAGATGTGTCATGTAATAATTTTTTTGTTACCTATTATAGATTAATGTCTATGGGAATTTACCAACCGCTTAATTTATATGGTTGTGTTAGGTGGAAGGATTTAACCTCCAAGGAATATTCTAGAATATTGATAACAATATACACAAATCAAATCTTGAGATTTATCTCCAAAACAATTATGTGTTATTTTTTTCCCTTTTAAATAAATTGATTAATTAAAAAATGACATATAAACAAGTGAGTTATGGGTTTTTTTGGGCATTAGTATTAATAAGCCATGGTATTAGCTCATGACATTGTAACAAATCCTATTTAAAATCATCTTCCACTAGTCTCTATTCATTTTTTTTTTTTCTTGTTTTCTATAATGAAGTGTTTGGATTATAGACTAAAATTGTTTATATTTTTTCTACCTGATTTTATATCCCAAATAATTTTATTAATGATAATCTATTTTAATTTTACAATTAAAAGAAAAAGATTGATTTTCTATGTAACCCTGTTATATGTATATTTTTATTCTTTAAAATACAAAATACAAAATTAATAATATGAGTGTATTTATGATTTTTTTAAAAGAATACTATACAATTTATTTTGTTCCGCTTTCCTTTTAAATTATCTTAATTATTTTCTTCATATTTTAATATTTAGTTTCCCGATTTTTGTATTTAATTCTCACCCACCACTTAGGTTAAGAAAATAATTTTTAATATTTTAATTTTCTATTTTTCTTCCCTTAAATAAAAAATGAATTTTTGTTTTCTAGTTTAATAATATAATAATAATAATAATATGATTTTTTTTTTTATATTTTATATAAGGAATTTAGGACTTTTAGGAGAATATTGAGTATGACAACAAAGACAAAAGCTAAGAAGAGAATAATAAAATTTATCCCAACTACCCAAAATATATCCAATTTTAATGTTGAATGGAGTATGACAACAAAGGCAAAATCTAGGAAGAGAATAATAACATTTATCCCAACTACCCAAAATACATCTAATTCCAATGTTGAATGGAAAAACGATCTACCCATAGCATCATAACATCCCACTAGTAGGGAGATCGTTTTTTCCATCCAACGTTGGGGCTAGCCCCTACCTAGGCTTAGACTAAAATAAAAAGATAATTTTTAGTCTTTCTAGTAATATTAAACACACACACATACACATAAACACACACACACATATATATTCTTTGTGAAGACATATTTTTATAATTTATATGAGGAATTTAGGACTTCAAAGAAACTATTGAATATGACAAGAAAGTTAAAAGTTGGGGAGAGAATAACAACATATCATAGCGTCATAGCATCTCACAAGTAGAGAGATCACTCTTCCATCCAACATTGGGGCTAACACCTAGCTCGAATATACACACACACACACACACACACACACACACACACACACACACACACACACACATTATCCATAGAAACTCCATAGTGGCAGTGTTTTCTTTATATTTTCACTTATACACATGTGTAAAGAGTATATCATATGCCTCTCCCCCAACTTGGAATTTTTATATTGGATTTTTTTCAAAGTACATCTTATGTTCGTGTTCTTTATACGTATGATAAGTCATGCAACATTAAATATGTGAATGAAATAAACACGTCATCTCTCTCTCTCTCTCTCTTTTAGACACACACACACACATATATGTATGTGTGTGTGTGTAAAAGAGATATATGTAAAACACACACACATATATGTATGTGTGTGTGTGTAAAAGAGATATATATATGTGTGTGTGTGTGTGTGTGTGTAAAAGAGAAAGAGAGAGAGAGAGATGACATGTTTATTTCATTCACATATTTAATGTTGCATAGCTTATCATACTTATAAAGAACACGAACATAAAATGTACTTTGAAAAAAATCCAATATAAAAAATCCAAGTAAACGCTACCACTCTGGAGTTTCCATGGATAATGTATGTTTTAAATGGTTGCTACATTAAGATAATCTTCCACTTCCTTCTTATCCTTCAAAGTTGTTTCCTATAAACCTAGTATTTAACCCAATTTTACTCAATTTTTAACCTGATATGTAATAATTTAGGGTTAAGCTAAGAGTTTTTACATGTCTCAATACCTAATCAATGTGAAGGTTTTAACCCAGATGCGGGTGACTTAAACACGTCTTAATGATACGTTACGAGCGGGAGGCAACTGGCATTAGTACCAGCAATTTAAGGCAGTTCACAATGGGTGAAACTCAGGCATTAAACGCTCTGAGTACTGGCGGACTGCAAAGAATTAATTACAGGATGGAGTGTATCAATTCAGACATAAATGTGATGGAGCGAGGTGGATTTGGAACAGGGATCTGTTGCAGACTATTCATTCCTCTGCGTTCCAGAGCGGCAAAAGGAATATGGCAGCCCCCTTGGTCAGGTATGTGGGATCTGTTATGTTTGAGCCTGATGAAGTTTGGTCCATTACGCTGGGTCTCTGGGTCTGTGTCTGGTCCGAGAATCTCGCTTCGTCTATCTATGTTTGGTGTCATGGTTTCGCTTATTCGGTCAGCACCTTGTTAGCGCAGTGTGTCTCTTCTGGTAGTGATTAGGTTTCGTGGGTTGGCTATTCAGTCGATTGTCTACTCTATTTGAGGGTTGTCGGGTCCTGGAACCTAAGTCAATTAGCCTGCAATTGGCCTCCCCACATCTACCCTCAGTATCTCAGTTTGGTTAGCCAGCAAGTTTACTCGACAATGCCTCGCCGTCGAGGCACCCCCAAACGCGGCAGCAATTTAGGGTCCAGGGGAGGCTCTCGCAGTAGAGGAGGTTCTGTACCGCAATGTGTAGATCCTTTGGCCTCTATTCCGCCCCCCTCTCCGCCCTCTGATAGTTCTGGCCCGTCTTTGAATAGCTCGTTCCATTCTGCGCATTTTCAGTTCAGAAGTAGGCTTAACAAGCCGCTTATTTCAGCCATTGTGACCGTGCTTTTCGAGGACGAAGAGGAGCAAGCCAGTTTGGACGAACCATCCATGGAACCGTCGCACTCCCACGCTCCTAGTGATAGTCATGGAAGCCCATCGGGGGATGAGTTTTCCTATTTTTCATGGTCTCTTCCATCAACCAGCCTGAAATACTCAGTCTCTAGGACTTTTTCGTTCTAAATGGATATGTAAGGGTCATTAGTCAGAACAACATTTTTGTAAAGGTCATTAGACAGAACAATATTTTAGTAAAAGTCAGGCATCAGGACACCTGCAATAGACTTTTTGACAGAGGGCAGGCTACTACCCCCTCAGAGGTTCAAACCTCTTTGTAAATATTTTTCCTTTTATTTTAATAGAATAGTCTTTACTCAGAAAAAAAAAAAAATAAAAAAAATAAAAAAATAAAAAAAAAAAATATATATTTAATATATATATAATATATATAAAATACACCATTACAATAAAAAAAATAAAAAATATGTGAAGGTTTTAGACTCTTTAATACCTTTTTAAAATTCCACATCTGAGTAACTCCACATTCTCAGTGATTCTAGTTAGCATGGCATCTACTTAGTATCAGGGTGGTCAAGGTGTGACTAGCTCCACATTGTAAGTAATGGAATTGACGTAACATCTATTTAATATCACTTTGGTCAACAATATAAATTAACTTTCTCAAAAAACTACTATTAAGGTGATTTTTCAATTGGAAAGCTCTTAGTGTATTATGAACTTTGCTAACAAATTTTTTACTAAAGAATAATCATTTGAAGCTTTAAATGAGTTTCAAAAAGTTTTGGACCCTTTCCCCCCCACAAAAAAAATAACAAATTAAATCATAATTGACTCAAAATCCATATTTAAATGTTTTGATTTTATAAAAAATAACTTAATTTTTCTAAAAACAATGAATTATAATTGAAATCTATGTATTCATTTAAATATATTTGTTAATTTTTTTAAAAATAAAAAGGGTCAGATACATGCCTATAATTCCAACTATTAAATTTTTTTTTTTTCAGAAAGAAAAAACATAATATATTATATAAGATATATAATGAAACATATACATTTGACAGATAAATCTTCATAGGGACCATTTTAGCTAACTTAACACCCCAATTATCTAAAAATAACAAATAGAAACCCGCTCATTTAATACCCATTACCAAACCAATTGCCAAGCCACTTGCGATCAGATTTTTGATGAAAATTGAAAGTGGTCGGATTTATCACCATGGCTTGTAGTTTTCATTAACAAAAAATCAAAGCTATCAGATTTATGGTTGTACGTTTTCATTCACAACACAAAATCTCTACATACATTGCCACTCAAATCAAGTCGCGAATTTCAAAACATTTAAAGAAATACTAATAAGTCGCGATTAAAGCCCTTCGTTCAACGAGCGTAAATAATAAAATTTCAATTATTATGTTAATAAATGTGGTTTATTTCAAAATAGGTTTCTCGAATTTTTGTTTTTAAAAAAACAGTTAAATGATTTCTCTTCTAGTTAAATGATCATGTAATTGGTTCAATTGATGTCGCCGAGTTATATGAATGAATGTGTGTGTTTGAGTCGAGTGTTCTCCTACTCTGCAAGCAGATCAGACTGAATGTCCGCAGATGCAGAGCAGGAGAACACTCGACTCAAACACACACACACAAGACTCTCTAAAATCCGATGCCTAACAAATGAGCCTTACCCTCCTTATATAGTATAAGAGGGGGGGACAAACATTACTGTTAGTCAGTCAGAAAATACCTCAAGAATCATTACTTTTTTCAGCCTTTATCAAAGCGACATCCGCACAAATATTCGGATCAGACCAAATAATTGCTTTCGGGTAACGCATGAGATATTGTCTGTAAAGTAGATTCCTGTACTTAAAGTAAAACAGACTCATGACTATTTACACAGTGGATACTTTTGAGAAAGCCCACGAGAAAAGACTTAGCGGGGAATATTTACACTGTGGAAGCTTTTGAACAGTAAAGCCCACGGGAACACTGATCACAATTAAGCCCTTGTGATTGGTACATATTCAAAATACAGTCAAATCAGGGAATCTATCCCTTTTATAAAGCAGATCATCACATACCTTAGTATATATTCTTCGGACTATCATGGGCTTACCCAATATGACTTGGTGCTGGACTTTAGTTAGGACATACCATTCCAAGTGGTCTTTCATGTATTCTTGGAGAGAGTAATTTGTCATGTGAAAAGGGTCCCATTCTTTGACTGTCATTTCTCTTACTGTGCTATAGATGCAATGATAGCAATCCCCAATGTTGTAATCAAAGCATTTTTGACAGTGCCTTCTTTGATATCCTTCATGATATATTGGATCCATGGCTGTTCTGTTGACTTCGTAGTCTGTCCACCAATTCTGAAACCATTCGCATTGTAGATTATTCTGGGAAGCTGCCATTGTGCTGAATTTCAGTTTTGTGTAATGGGTGTCTGTTTTGTCATCAACATTCATGAAATCCCACCATAATTTTTTGTAATCTGAAAAATCATAGACCGTGTCAGGAAATATTACTTTGGGGTCATTTCTGGGCCATCTTGCACATGGTCGGACTTGAGGATGATTAATCCATAGGTCCCTGGTATGGTAGATACAATAATAAGCTTCATAGATTCTTGTGTTGCTATCTCCATGGTGTCCAATCCGCCCAATGTCATGAAAATTTGATTCTAATGACTCCCTTGCAGTTCTGGCATTTGCTTTTGCTTTGGTATACATCAT
>APFE031438715.1:0-15234 GCA_000404065.3 Pinus taeda | reverse complement strand
TTAAATAATCAAAGGAACCATTACAACCTGAGCCTTGGTGTTGTGCAAGCTCCTCCCAGGGTCCAGCAAGTGATTTCCTCTACTTTGACAAGCTCACCCACTCCCACTATGGCAACAAGGAAGGATGGTGATCTCTCCTCACAAGTCAACAAATGGAAGTCTTAATTCCAGTAGCATTTACCCTTTGGAATGTTCAGCTTTCAACCTCCCCTCCTTTGGCCCAATGCCTCTATTTATAGTGTTCTAGAGGAAGTTATTCAGTTCCAACATCAATGGGATACTCCCTCTTTTGGATGGGGTAGCTCCTCTCTTGATGGGATAAGTTCCTCTATCATAGGGATGCATGAACCATCTGGAGGTGCTCAATCGTCAAGAACTCTTCTAGAAGGCTCTAGAAGTGACCACAAGTAACTTTTTAAAGATGAGACTTGCGCCTTTTGACCTTTACAGGGGTACGCACCCTAGCTTTAGTATACAGAGCGTATTACTACGCAGGTCTAATGTATATGGAGTGCGTACACGCAGGAAAGGTAGAGAGAACCTGCGTACCCAGAGATAAACATGTTTTCAAGTGACTTTCTCTCTCTTTGAAGTTTTTACATGAAGAGCAGAGGTATGGGGCTTGACAAAGAGGACAATGTGGCTATTGATGAGGCCACATAAACTGCAGATAGTCAAGGTGACAAAATTCAGTGTAACACTGCTCATGCTCTAGAACTAAGAAATCAAGCAAGTTAAGGTGAAATGGAAGCAATTTGGGCCCGATGAAGCTATATGGGAGATGGCAGATAAGATGCAGGCTATGTATCCTTCCTTGTTTTTTGGTTGAGGCAAAGCAACTTCAATATGGTTGTTTGGTATATGCTTTATGGTTATTTGGTATATGCTTTATAGCGGTTTGGTATGTTCTTTATGATGGTTGGTATATGCTTTGATATGATGTTTTGATATATGCTTAGATATGGTCTTTAGTATATGTTTTGATATATGCTTTGGTATATGTTTTGATATATGTTTTGGTATATATATTTACGGAGATGTTGCTATATGTACATATGTGTATGGATGTCAAGACTACCATGATCTATGTTATAAAGCTCCACTATGCAGTATGAGTGTCATGTCATTATGGTTATGTTATCATGTTACTATGCTATCATGTGGTTATGTTATCATGATATTATGATGCTATGTGGATTGGCACTCAACAGGATGATCGTTGTAAATATTGTAATGAGATGTGTTATAAAGCTCCACTATGTGGTATGTTATCATGATGTTTTGTTTTGAGCAAATATTTCATTGTAAATACAACATTGAGATATATTATAAAGATCCATGAGCAGTATGTCTTCTTTCAGCGAGTTGTTGAGGTATATGTGTGATTGAACACCGAGGATGGTGTCCCCTAAGGGGAAGGGTTCTGTAACAACCCTGGGGAAATTTCCATGTAATAAAAGTTAAAAACAATAACCACGGTCGATGGGACACTTATTCCAAGCTTAATGTTGGGCAAGACATCCTAGGGGATGTTCATTTGGTTATTTATGGCTAAGGAAATTGGCAAAGGCAATGACTAAGGATTTGGAAAGGAAAAATGACACTTTTGGCACATTTATTTATGAAATTAATGGAGATTAGGAGAAAAAGGAGGTGAAAGGTCACATGTTGCTTGTGAGGAGGAAATTGAAGGAAGATCATGGAAAATGAAGAAAATAGAGGCCTCATTCATAAAAAGGCTTCCAAGGATCAATTGGTATTTTTTCTCAGACTAACCTTTTGCCAATTTAGCTTTGGAGCTCTCTCATTACTCTCTCTCTCTCTCTCTCTCTCTCACTCTTGGACACTTAGAGTTTTCTTGGAGCATTTTGGCATTGGATCAAGAAAGGAAAAGAAGGAAAGAGGAAGCAAAGATAAGGCAGGGAAAGGTAGGATCAAGCATTTACAACAAGCTTCATTGTAGGTATTGACTTACATGTGTATTTTCCTTGCTAGATTTGGAATGCATGGTATTGCATGTGGTTCTTTTGCTATTGTGGCATGGGTTTTTTCTAGGTGTAACAATGTTTTTAGCCTAGCCTTTCCATTTTCGGATAGTCATGGTGTGATGGGGTTCTCATGTTTTGGTTGAGATGGATTGCCAGATGGATTTGAAGCTGAGTGGGGTGGATCTCCGAATGATAGAGCACATGGCCTAATGGTCCCTGAACTAGAATGTGGATCATGGTAAAGACGTTGGCCTAGTGCCCCCTAATCCAGACTGTGGATTTGTGGTAAAGACAGGATTGTGTTGCCTCAGTGGGCCTAGGAATCTTTGCTGGTAAATGGTAAGATATGCAGTAAAGCCAGGAGGTGGTTTTCTCTCTGTTGGCCCTAATAATCACAGGTTTCGGATATGTGGTAAAGCTTGGAGAGAAGGTCTCAGTTTAGGGCCTAGTGATTCAGGTTTGGATTGCGGTAAAGCCTAAGAGACTAGGATACAAGAAAATTCCTCATGGTGTAGGTGGAGAAATACTGTTGAATCCATGCTTGTTTGGCCTAGTGATCGGGTGGAGATCATGGTAAAGCCTATTATGATGTATTCATTGTGTTGGCCTAGTCATCCACGATGGATTATGACAAAGCCTGGTTTCTATTGATGAGGGTGAGGTAGTTTAGCCTCGGTAAGCCCTGGTTGAGTTATTTTGGTTTGAGTCCCACACTCATGCTTGGAATATGGCACGAGGGTGATTGGCTAAAGGGAGACTTGGTTGAGCCAATCTATGGTCGTATGGAACGTGGTAGTCCCATCTCCAGTTGGTTCATTGCATTCATTAATGAGAAATTCATTCCCTTGATTTTCAAGTGTAAATGTACTGATGTATATGTGGATTTTAATGGCTGATATGTTTATGGTATTTCTATTCCTATTATGCTAGTTATATGTACATTTTATGAGAACAAATATGTATGGCTCTCAACATGTTTTTATTTGTATATGAATGGATAAAGTGTCTAGGACCTAATAGATTAATATGCAACAAATGACACGAGGAAACAATGGTTCATAACAATTTTTAGATAAGTATGAGATCCCTACACTTAATTATGTTGTTTACACCTGTAGGTTACATATTGATGACATGTTTGTCGAAATGCATGTCATTGCTAGTAGGGGTCTGGTTATGGTCTTGTTCAACTTATTTATTTTGCATCATTGTTTCCCTGTAGTTTTACTAATTTCAAGTTATCATTCCATTCTAGGCAGTGGTCTGGGCTCTGGGCCTGAAAAAGTGGCTTAAATCCTGGGGTCGTTGGCACAAAACTGACAACCTAAGTCTCTGGTCATTGGTAGGCAATCATGTGAGAGAGGATTTAGGTTTTTGGTCACTCCATTGCCCATAACAAGAGAGAACTTTGGCCTAAGATATATAGAACATATAGTGGGACCTAGGGACATGCCATTTGAGTGGATGACTTGTCTCCTGTTGATGATGTTGGATGACTGTGTGTGATGTTTTGTCTCTTCGACTTCCTTAAGGTCACATATGAGGTCAAATTTGATCATAGTAGCCTCTTGTATCATGTTTACCCCTGTTGGCATGGTTACTTTGGTGGATGTGGGAGGAGGGTGTTATAGAGATAATACTTATGGGGAGAAAGTAGTGGCTCCGACGCTCCATTATTAGAGCTAGTGATGTTCATTATACTTATGTAACATGGAAATTTTTCCTAATACTTGAAGCCATTTGGCTAACACGTTTTCATGCATGGATTGTGAATGTTTTAAGACTACTCTTGTAATGTTTATGATTCATATTTCCTTTCACATGTACAAAATTAATTAAACTAGTTCAGTGACTTTATCACTTAACTTGTTGGAAATGTATTGTAATGATTTTAATGATCATTGCATCTATGTGAACTGCTTCACTTGATGTCTAATGTTTCTTTCTCACTTATGTGCGTGTGCCTCCAATTAATACTATTATTTCTCTTTTAAAAGCTCACTTTCCCCCCCTTGTAGTGAAATAACCTTGATACATATACAATTGAACTTTCACAAGGCACACTCTCTTGCTCATTCAAAAGCACATGTGCATTTCTCTCTCATGTTAATTTCATAAGCCAAGGAAAACCTTCAAGTAAACAACAATTAGGCCATATTTCCAAATGGGACTCCTACATCAAACATTGTGAGGTATAATTGGGACCTTATATCAGTGAGATCCCCTATATGTTGGTGGTATCCAGCATTGTCAACATTCTGGTTATATGAGGGAAGCCAAATTTTTACGGCTGATAACTCTAAACATCCTAATCATTCATCTTCTAGACAAGACAGTAATATCCCAAGCACTATCCCAACTCCTATTCCCGAAGTAGGAGGGCCTTCTCAAACTAGTCCAGAGTTAGCCTATGAGGTTACCTACAAATAATTCTAGGCCATTCGACCTATCACCATTCAGTTTGTGAAAGCTATCGTTTTACTCCCTATTGCTCATAATCTTCGTCATCATCCTAAGAAGAAAGAAAAAGCTCGAACTGGTGTGTTGGTTACATCAATGGAATATTTGTTTTTTGTCATTCTTGAGGAGTTTCCAGAGTCTTCAGAAGACACAGTTCATCAAGAGACACTTCCACCCATTCACGTAGAGTATGAGGAAGATATTTTTATTTCTAAAGAAGAAAAACCGTGAGCTGATTTTGAGTTTAAAGACTATTTAAATGGTGAAGGAGAAGGCTCATCAGATTCAGAAAAGGAGGAAGAGCAAAGAGATGAAGGCAAGGATGATCAGAACTTGGATTGGATGGCCCAAGGGCACTTTCTCTTTTTGATAACCTTCAAAGAATTCCCAGACAACCAGAAAAACTGTTATCAAAGTTTGATCTCGATAAGAAGACTAAGGTAGAAGACCATATCAATGATTTCTACATGCATCTACAAATGTTATAGGTATGATACAATTTTGTTTCTTGTAGGAGTTTTCCTTTTACATTAGAAGGTAGAGAAACAACATGGTACCATAGTCTTCCTGTCAATTTAATCCATGGATGGAGGGAGTTTGAGAAACTGTTTTGGAATACATTTTTTGCTAGAAAGATTCCATCCATGTTATTAAAAGAGATCATAAATAGTAATATGGGGGAAAAGGAGAAAGTTAAGGATTTCACTCAAAGCTTTAATCACATATTGAACAAGTTTACCCCATATACACAACCTCACGATTCAATTACTATTGATTACTATACAATTGCCTTGCCCACAAACATTTCCTCTTTTGTTAAACGAGCTACAAAGGATACAATGATTGTAAAATTTGTAGAAGTAATCACGTGGAGAAATACTTGCATGACTTAAAAGTTATTATAGATGATGATGAATCTAAAGACTCAAAGGAGACTGGCAAGAATTTTTAGCCTTCATCAAGCAAGGCTAAAGAAAGGGATTCTGTGGATATTGAAAGCTTGACCAGGTATTTAAAATAACTCACGAATGAATTTTTAGAATTAAAGAGAAGGTCTAGTGAGGCTTCTAACAATAGCAAGCCTCCCAGGTATTTTCCTTTTAGGAGGAATAACAACAACAATAACTAGTCGACTAAATCTTCCTAGAGTTTGAATGTTGTGTTGAATATTGAAAGTATAGGCATTGATAACTATTGTTCCTTCCATTAGAAATGGAATTTAGAGAAAACATTCCCACAATGGAACCACAACATGAATGCTCTGGCCACACGCATTATTGATATGTTATTACAAGATGAGAAAATTGAGAAAATATAAGAAACAGATGAACCTACATCGACTGAGGAAAGTACATGTATTGGACATGCACTTAATTCTTTTGATTTTATTCTCAATGCTAAAAAGAAGAGTGTTGAAGCACTGCCACAAAGTGAATCCCCTCCTCATAAAAAAATGGTCGATATAACTTGAGGATTCAAGGGTCTATTTCTAAACAAGAGGTGAAGAGACAGAAATCAAAGGAGCAACTAGTAAGAAGGATTTCGCCACCAACCAATCATTCTTAGAATGCAAAAAGTAAGTTTGGAAATGGTACTACTGCTAAGAACACTCCCACCAGAAGGAAAAACAAATCCATCACTTCAGAAGTGTCAAATAAGGCTACACCTCTAGACACTTTAGTACTTCCTGCTAAAAATGAAGCGATTGATTATAATATCGTTGAAGACTTTATGAGAGCTCTTGTCAACATTTACATGTTTGAGCTCATGAGGATAGCAGGCCAATGAGAACTACTTGTCCAATCCTTTTCACAACCTTCATTATGTGACAAATATTCTTTTTCTCAAAGGGTGTCTGGTAAGTCTTATGGAACTCTCAAATCTATAGTTAACACTGTAACTTTATATGCTAAAAATTTCTACCCCCCATTTTTTTAACTTTCAAAATCTTTAATTACAATGTCGATAATTGTTTAGTCCATTCCAATGCATTTGTGAATGTAATGCCACTATCTGTTGCTAAAAAAATTAACACTAAATTGGGATTAAACCGATGCACAAATCATTCTATTGGATAGATCTCTTGTCCAAGCTATTGGTGAACTAACGAACGTTATTATCTGATTATCATCTGATCACCAAGTACACCAATGTATAAAAATTGTAATTATGGACATTCCTAAAGCCTATGGTGTACTTTGAGTAGATACTGGTCTAGTAAATTACAAGGGTATTTTTCCACAGATTGGTCACACTTTTAGCTTCCATATAAGGGCAGAAACAACCATATTCAAGTGGAGAGTGAATCATACATGAAATATATTGTGACACCACTGGATGGTCATAATGAACCTATTTCATTTTCCAATTTGATCTTTGGAAATTATTTTTTGGAAACTGATAATGAGTGTTATCAAGAACAATCATCACCCATCCTGTTTGATACATAGTTGGAGCTCCTTCCATGTACTCTAATTGGTGCTAATGAATCATGTAATATAGATGTACATAATATTAATAATAGTATAGGAACCAATTTAATAGTTAATAATATATGGACTATTTACTTTGATGGTTCAATAATGCAGGATAGCTCTAGAGCTAGTTCATACTCATAGAATTGTACAATAATAAGTACATCATATCATTCCATTTGGAGTTTGAGTGTACAAATAATATTGCTAAATATGAAACACTCATGCTTGGACTAAATAAAGCCATTGATCTAAAGGTAGAGTTTATCAAGGTAATTGGTGACTCAGAAGTGGTTAATCAATAGGTAAGCAACACTATCCAATGTGTTTCACCAAATCTTAAAAACTACCAACAAGAGGTATGGCGAGTGATTAATTATTTTAAAGATTTTAATATCATTTCCATTCCTAGGTTTAGAAATGTTGTAACATATTCATTAGCTAATGCATCCACTAGGATGTCACCATTGATAAATGGTTTTTCTATAGAGATATTATATAAACCTTCTATGCCTAATAATGCCACTAATTTTCATGTTTTTAATGACGACCAATAGATACTTCATTCTACAACTAATGTAGACATGTTTAAATATGTTTCCATTGAAGAGAATGAGCACGACAAGGCTTTGTAAGAGGTATCGGAAAGGAAACACTATTCCTAAAGATGTAGTGTCCCTGGAAAAATCATATCACTTGCAAAACCAGTTAAGAGGATCAATCAATACTAAGGCTCAGAGCTCAAAGCTATCATCCAGACATGTCAACTTGGGAACTTAAGAAGATCTGAAATATGTAAACCTTGGTGCATGTTGTTCCCCAAAAGAACGAAAAACATTCAGTCGCTTGTTCAAGCAGTACCACGATGCGTTTTCATGGACATATGACGATTTGAAGACATATGATACTCATATCATCTGACATGGCATTCTCATTAAAAAGGGGGTGAAACATTTTCAGTATAAGCTAAGGAAAGTTCATCCAATGCAAGAACCCATGATTCAAAAAGAATTGAGGAAACTACTGGATGCTCATATCATTTTCAAGGTTATAAATTCCACTTAGGTTTCTAGTTTGGTCCCAGTCAGGAAGAAGTCCGATGAGATAATGTTATATGTAGAATTTCGAAACCTCAATCGGCATCATATAAAGATAATTACCTAGTGCATTCCATATAATAGATCCTCCAAACAATATCTGAGTTTAAGATGTTCTTGTTTCTAAATGGTTTTTTTAGCTATAATCAAGTGCTAGTGGCAGAACCAAGTTGTCCCAAAACTACCTTCAGGACCATGTGGGGAACATTTAATTTTAAGTTTATTCCATTCAGGTGTATCAATGTTGGTGCTATATTTCAAAGAGCGATGTACATCACTTTTCGTGGCATGATTGGCCAAAGTGTAGTTTTTTATTTGGATGATGTAACTGTGTTTTCTAAAGAAGATAAAATCATGTACGTCATATGAAGCAAATATTTGAACAGTGTTGTAAATATGGTATTTCTATCAATCCCAAGAAAAACATATTTTGTGTGTCAGAAGGGACTCTCTTAGGACACATCATTTCAAAGAGTGGAATCAAAGTTGACCCCAAAAGGGTAAAATATATTACTTTGACCTTGTTCCCGGTGAATAAGAAATCTATGCAATATTTCTTAGGGAAGATTAATTTCCTGAGAAATTTCATCTCTGATTATGCTCAAATAGTTAAACCTCTACAAGAGATGATTAAGAAAGACACAAATTACAAATGAGACAAAAGGGAAAAGGATGCTTTTACTCAAATCAAACAAGTTATTGTTGATGCACTTGCAATATTTAGTCTTGATTATGGAAAATATTTCCTTTTTTACACTTTTGCTTTGGATTCATCTATTGCATCTGCACTAACTTAGAAGGATGCTGAAGGAAATAAACAACCTATTTCTCTCATGGGTGTTGGCTTACAAGGGCCAAATCTGAATTATCTTGCCATTGATAAAAAAGCTTATGCTATGTATAAGGAAGCAAAATATTTCAGACTCTATCTCCTAAAATTTCACATGATCATTTTTATGCCTCATCCAATGGTCAGAACATTCTCCATGCAACAAGAGCTAGGTGAGAAGAGGGAAAATTAGATGACTTGTTTACAAGAATATGATCTGGAGTTTAAACCATTTCATACCATTAAGGGTCATGGCCTTTGTAAAATTTTCACCAAAGAGAGAGATGATCCCGAGTAATATCTTTCAGGTTGGGAGTAGAAAATAAAAATGTATAATGTTGAACAAGTTCCCCAGACCAAATATACAACACCTTGGTATTCAGACATACGACAATTCTTAGAGAATGACACCTTTCCCACACATTTATCGAATAAACAAAAGAGGGAAATTCACCTTAAAGATATATCTTATCAGTTTATTCATGGAGTGGTTTTCAGAAAGCACCACAACGATGTCTTGCTAAGGTGCCTTGAGACTTAAGACACAAAGAAGGTACTAAAAGATCTACACGAGATAATGAAAGGTGGTCACTACGTGGGCGACAAAATTGTGCATAAAGTAATGAGGGTTGGTTATTATTGGCCCACCTTATTCAAAGATGCTCATGCTTATGCTTGCAAGTTCCTAGCTTGTCAGAGATGTGTCGACCGAGATCAAAAGTTAGCTGCCCCACTACTACTAGTAGCAATTAAGGAACCATTCCAATAGTGGGGACTAGATGTTATCAGATAAATCTTTCCACATTCGTCGAAGAAACATCGATATATTCTAAAAACAAAATATTATTTTACTCGGTAGATCGAAGCAGTTCCTTTAAGATAAGTGAACGACGAGGAACTCATCCACTTCTTGAAGTACAACATTATAACTAGGTTTAGCATTCCAATGTATCTTGTCTTTGATAATGCAACTTATTTTTCTTCACTAAAAAATTATCAGTTCACATTAGAAAATGGTATTGTATTAAAGCATCCATCTAACTATTACCCATAGGGAAATGGTTTAACTGAATCAACAAACAAAAATATCAATAACATAATTAAGAAAACCATTTTATCTAAGAAAAGGAACTGGCACAATGCATTGACAATGTTGAAAAGTGTAACTAGGTTCGGTCTTCATAATGACATGTAATTATGATTTTATGTAATGAGATTTAAAGAAGAAAAATAAAATATTGCAATGGTTGCATCATGGGTTTCATGAGCAAGAGATTTTATTTTGAGTCAAGACTCCCATTGAGAGTCTTTCAGAATTATTTGTCATCTAGTCATAAAATGGTAGACATTGTCATGTAATGAAGTCATCTTACACTTTGTAAAGAGTCAATCTTGTCTATGTAAAGTATCCTCCAAGACCTTGTCACTTATCCTCTTCAAGTCAACCTACAACGATGAAAGAACTTGTTGGAAGAAGTCGACCTACCACTTGAGATCATGTTGGACTAAAGGGCATGCATTGAAGTGTATATATAGCCACACTCAGTCTCACTTGAAGGCAAGCAACTTGACTTGAATTTGATCAAGAATATGTGCGAAGTAGAGTCCAAAATCAAAAGTACATAGAGGGTATAGAGAAGGTGGAGTTTCTTCTGGGATAATGATGGTGGATTCTTCTGGGTATAGCGAAGAAAGTTTCTTCTAGGATCAGAGAAGGAGTGATTTCTTCTGGTGAAATGAAGGAGAGTTTTCTTCTGGGGCAGCGAAGGAGAGGTTTCTTTTGGGCGAGCGAAGGAGACTTTCTTCTGGGGAAGTAAAGGAAGGATTCTTTTGGGTGACCGAGATAGAGATCTAGAGACCGAGTTTCTCTAGAGGAGACCAATGAAAGCCTAGAGACTGAGATTCTCTAGAGGAAGCCGAGAAGGAGCAATGTGAAGAATGAAGACCAAGTTTCTCTAGAAGCAGCCAAGGAGAGCAGTTTGAGATAAAGAAGAAAGTTGAGAAATGGAAGAGACAAAGCATCAAGGTTAGTGACAAGGTTCTTGGAAGGATACTAGAGTCAAGGGTTTGTGTCATGGTCTTGGTACTAATCAATTGAAAATCTAGAAGAGGAATTTTTACCAGGTTATCCTCACAAGAGGTGAGAGGTTTTGGCCCTGGCTGACAAGCCTATATACTATGTCACTTGTCTTTTGTTATTCATATTGGTAATTGTCTTGATGAAAAGAACAAAATGAAAACATAACGAAGAAAAGACTATAAGCTAAGAGGTAAAAGTATCTAACAAGAAATTATCAATTAGAGGAATATTTTAACTATTCATGCCCTAGATTTCTCAATATGGTATCAGAGCTAAGGTGTTGAAGTCAAGAAGGGGCATACAAGCTAGTAGAAACACAAGAATCAAGCTTCAAAGAAGGATTGTAGAAAATCCAAGGGCTACCAAGGGCAAGATATTCAAAACCATAGATCAAAGAAATATACAACATCAAGAGTCTTGAAGCCATATTAAAGGAAAAAGGAAGACTAGAACATTCAAGAAGTATCGTGAATCAAGCTCTCTCTCATTAGCCCCTCAAGAAGTAGATCCTCTATAAACATCAAGATTATAGAAGAAGCAAGCAATAATCACTCAAGTAAGTCTATGACTATATTTGATAATAACAAAATGTATTTTTGCAAGGAAACCAATAAATTGGTTGGGGCCGCAAATTACCTTTCATGGAAGAAAAGGACAAACCTAAATGTGATTGAGAATGAGGTCATGGATCACATGAAGGGGTCTATAACCTAACCTCCAAAAGAGGATACTCAAGCACATTCTAGATTCATGGAGGGAGAAGTGAGAGCCCAAAGGATTCTTATAAAATCTATAAAAGACTCTCTAATCCCATATGTATCAAAGATGGAGACTACAAAAGCTATATATGAAAAATTGGTAGAGTTGTTTTCCGTAAGTACTGTAGGAGAAGTAATATCATTAACACAATAAATCTACAAATTGAAGATATCCAAGGAAGAAAGAATAACCTCATAGTTTATGAGGATATCATAAATTCAAGATCAACTAGAAGAGTTGGGAGAAGTCATGTCTGATAGAGAGATGACCAAAGTGGTACTAAATTCACTGCCAAAAGAATGGATAGCTTCACTTTAAGTTTATATGGGAATAAAGAGACTACTCCATTTTAAGATCTATGGTCACTTTGTAAGATCAAAGAAACCAAACTAAAGCAAAAGTTGAAGTAGGACCAAATGAGAAGAATCAAGCATATTTTTCCATGATAAGAAGAAAAGGAAAATTTGGAAAGTTTGGTCTCCAAAGAAAAAGAAGAACATGGCTAAGGTAAGATGTTATGGTTGTCAAGAACTTGGACACTATATAAGAGATTTTTCTAAACATAATAAGGACAAGAGGGATAGGGAAGAAGCCCATATTACTAAGGAAGTGAAAGGACCTGAGACAAAGAAGCTTAAGAAGGAAAAAGTAAAAGATCTATACTGTGATTGAGATGGTATTCTTCACTAGAAGGTACTTTCCACTTGTAATTTATAGATAGGAAGCAATGTAAATAAAATAGGATGCATTAGATTAGAAAATAACATCATGATAAAAGCATTAGAAGTAAGAGCTTGTGACATGGGAAGCAGAAAGAATGTATGGGATAAATTCTGTTGATTATAAAGAATATAAGCTCTTAGGAAACCCATTGAAATCTAAAATAAATGGAGTAGAGGTCATCATCAATTGGGATCATCATACAATAGTCAATAACGAAACATCTACCAGGTGACGATATGAAAAATCCTCAAGTTTCTCTGATAATAATCCTCATCAAAGGATTCATCGATCTAGAAAGGAAGAAAATGTTTCATCAAGAATTCCAACTCATGGAATTCAAAGGATGATGGTATGATTACATATCAATGAAGTAGGTGCAAAGAATAAAGTTATTTCGTTCAAATGAAGTTGCTACATGAAGTCTGGATGACCGAAACAAAAGATTAGGTATGTATGGTTACATAGGATATTATGAAAGTCATGTCATATGGTTGTAGATAATATGTGTCACTATTTCCATCTTGGGAAACATGATAAAAATAATAAGGGATCTTCTCCTCCAAAAGATTGCAAAAAAACATAAGTCACACTAGATGAAATCAACATAATATGTTCTGATACGATTCATGAGGGAGCTGACTATAATAAAGGAACTATGATTGAAAACTCTTGGGAATGAAGTGTCTGAAAAAAAAAGGAAGAGATTGTGAAAATATGCAACAAAGGTAGAAGGCATTCAACATTCGAGACCAAGAAGAGTTGACTAAAATATCTCCCATAAAGATATGAGGAATATGATAGGAGTCATAAAAAGATGGAGATCCTTGACAATGAATATATATAGGATATGTGTCAACATGCATGCAAGATGTTGATACCTACAAGAAGATGTCATGATGAAAGACCATCACAAAGGTAATTCTGATTTAAGTGTTCATTTCTTATTTTTGAGATAAAATATGGATGGGCTTATGTAGGGTGGCCAAAGGGAAGATCTGTGGATGACTTCTAGTAAAACCATATTGAAGGATGTAAGATCCTTCCGAGAAATATGGAATAAAGAAAGCAACATGACATAAAGCAAATCCAAATGGAAAAATTTGATGGATCACTTTATGATGAAATGAGGACATGACTAAATCATGGATGGAAGTGATGGATCGTCTGTGCCCTATGAAGAAGACCCAAAATATAAAGACTCCATGATGAAGAATACATTCATGACATCGAAGGAAGGAGCTCTTCATGTAGTTGATTGTTTCATGATCTCCACATGAGGATTTGTTGTAGGTCCCTAGTTAAGAGGGAGTCTGAAAAGAAGTTTATTACTTGGAATAAACATGGAAATTATTAAGCCAAGAGGGAGCTTAGGTAAATTCCTTTTGTAGGAATGAGTACATTCCTTTATTGGAATATGTCCTCCCTATTTGAGAGGGAGAGATAGACATGTCATTCTGGTCTTCACCTCAAAAGATAGAATGGAGGATTGGGTAATCATTTGGCATCTAATAATCTTTGAGGATGAGATAGGGCATCCAACATAAGAGTAATCATGGAGAACCAATATTATTTGAGGGCTGAGGAGTCCAAGATAAGAATAGTCCTCATGGAATATATCCTGAGTACCCGAGTAGGGTATATTCCGAGAGAGACAACGATGAGCATGTCTATAAATCATTGGTCTTGCCAGCATTGAGCTCAAATATTGTGGAGAGATGGAGTTGTTAGTCAAGGCCTTGCTATGCAATAGTGTTGGTTGATATGATGCTATAAAAATGATTTACCAATCCAAATTCTTCTTATGAGAAATTCTCCAAATTGAGAAAGTCCATGTACCATTATGAATACCTCCCTAGTTAAGATGGAGTGTTGAAAAGTGTAACTAGGTTCACTCTTCATAATGACATGTAATTATGATTTTATGTAATGATATGTAAAGAAGATAAATAAAATATTGCAATGCTTGCATCATGTGTTTCATGAGCAAGAGATTTTATTTTTGAGTCAAGGCTCCCATTGAGACTCTTTAGGAATTATTTGTCATCTAGTCATAAAACGTTAGAGTCATTGTCATGTAATGAAGTCATGTTACACTTTGTAAAGAGTCAATCTTTTCTATGTAAATTATCCTCCAAGACCTTGCAACTTATCCTCTTCAAGTTGACCTCATTGGAAGACATTTCCATACCACTTGAGATCATGTCAACCTAAAGGGCTTGTGTTGAAGTGTATATATAGCCACACATGGCCTAACTTGAAGGAAAGAAACTAAACTTGCATTCAATCAAGAAGAAGTGTGAAGTAGAGTCCAAAAACAAAAGTACGAAGAAGGTATAGTGAAGGTGGATTTTCTTCTAGGATAAAGAAGGTGGGTTCTTCTAGGTATAGTGAAGAAAGTTTCTTCTGGGATCAGCGAAGGAGAGGTTTCTTCTGGGGTAGCGAAGAAGAGGTTTCTTCTAGGCAAATAAAGGAGGGTTTCTTATAGGGAAATAAAGGAAGGATTCTTTTGGGTGACCGAGATAGAGATCTAGAGACTGTTGATCTAAAGATGATCTAAGGTTGTCATTGATGTCAACCCAAGCAGCACCAGGGGCTACCTTGATCTTGCAAGGAAATTTTGACTTGACAACTTACTTTATTTTGAGTCAAGGATCTTCTAGATGGATTCTACTCATCGAGATGTTTCCGTTGATATATGGCATGCCAAGTAATTCTTCACGGTTTGAGAGTTATTCATGTTTGAAGTTAGTAACCCCAGTTAGTGGGCTAAAACCCTAGGGGGTTGTGGCAAGACAGTCATAATTGGTTTTGGTCATTTAATAGT
>APFE031438710.1:88638-113384 GCA_000404065.3 Pinus taeda | reverse complement strand
AAATTGATGATCAATGGTAGAGGAGGTTATGTATTATGCATGCATTCCGCAATAGTGTATAATCAGGATAATCTCTATGAATAAGTGTCATATTATTCAAAATTTCTACAGATCTAAGCTCAATGCTGGCGAGACCAATGATTTATAGACACTCTCATCATTGTCTCTCTCGGAACATCCCCTACCTGGGTACTCAAGGTATGTTCCATGAGGACTATTCTTATCTTGGACTCCCCAGTCCTTAAAGAATATTGGTCCTCCATGACAACTCTTCTTTTGGATGCCCTATCTCATCCTCAAAGAGCATCGAATGCCAAATGATTACCCAATCCTCCATTTTGTCTTCCCAGGTGAAGACCAGAATGACATGTTTACCTCTTCCTCTCAAATAGGGAGGAAATATTCCAATATAGGAATGTACTCATTCCTACCAAAAAGAAATGTACCTAAGCTCCCTCTTGGCTTAGGAATTTCCAAGTTTCTTCCAAGTAAGAAACTTCTTTTTCATATTCCCTCTTAACTAGGGACCTATAGTAGCTCCTCATGTGGAAAATCTAACTGCCAGAAGAACTCCTCTTCTTCGATGTCATCAATTTCTTTTGTCATGGAGTCTTCATCTTTCGGGGACTTCTTCATAGGGCACAAACTGTCCATCACTTTCATCCATGAGTTGGTCATGTCTTCATTTGATCAAAAAGTGATTCATCAGTTTTCCATCTGGATTTGCTTCATGTCATTCTACTTTCTTTCATGCCATATTTTCCGAAAGGATCTTACTTCCTTTAATATGGTTTTCCTGGAAGTCATCCATAGATCTTCCTTTTGGTAGTCCTACATAAGCCCATCCAGATATTAGTTCAAAAATCATAGATGAACAACTAAATCAAAATTAACTTTGTGATGACATCTTCCAATAGGTATCAGTACCCTGCATGCAGATTGACACCTTTCCCAAAGATATCCATTTTCAAGGGTCTCCATCTTTTCCCGACTCTTATCAGAGTCTTCATATATTTCTCGAAGATATTCTAGTCAACTCTTCTTGGTCTCGGGTGTTGAATGTCTTCTATATTTGTTGCATATTTTACGCTCTTCCATTCTTTTCACACACTTCATTCCCAGGAGTTTCTAATCAGAATTCCTTAATTGTAGTCAATTTCCTCATGATTCATATGAGAGCATATTATGTTGATTTCATCTAGTGTGACTTATGCTTTTCTGCTATCTTTCAGAGGAGGAAATCCTTTCTTTTTTTTATCATATTTCCCAAGATGGAAATAGTGATCCATATTATCTGCAACCATATGACATGAATTTCATAATAATCTATGTAAGCATACATACCTCATATTTTCTTTCCATCATCCAAACTTCTTGTAGCAGCTTCATTTGAATGAAATAACTTTATCCTTTATACCTTCTTTCCTGCTATTTCATCATACCATCATCCCTTGAATCCCACAAGTTGGAATCCTAATGAAACTCTTGCTTCGTTTCTAAATCGGTGAATCCTTTGATAAGGATTCCATCAGAGAAACTTGAGGATCTTTCATATCCTCACATGGAAAATGTTTGACTATAGTATGATGATCTCATCTAATGATGACCTCTACTTCTTTCTCTAAGTATTGATTGAGATTTCAATGAGGTTTACAAGAGCACTTATTCAATAGAATTTATTCTAGACATTCTTTTTGCTTCCCATATCAAGAGCTCTTGCTTCTAATGCTTTTATCATGATGTTATTTTCTAATCTAATGCATACTTTCTTATTGACATTGCTTCCTTTCTATAAATTACAAGTGAAAAGTACCTTCTAGTGAAGAAGATCATCTCAATCATAGTAGAGATCTTTTACTTATTCATTCTTACACTCATTTGTCTCAAGCTCTTTCACTTCTTCAGTAATGTGGGTTCGTTCCCTATCCCTCTTGTCCTTACTACATGTACGACAATCTCTTCTATAGTGCCCAAGTTCTTGACATCCATAGCATCTTACCTTATCCATGTTCTTCTTTTTCTTTTGGGGACCGAACTTTCAAAATTTCCCTTTCCTTCTTACCATCGCAGTGTATGCTTGATTATGCTCATTTGGTATGACATCAACTTTTGTCTTCAGTCTAGCCTCTTCGATCTTATAGAGTGACCATAGAGCTTGAAATGGAGTAGTCTTTTTCTTCCCATATAAAATTGACAATGACTCTATCATTTTATGACTAGATGACAAATAATTCCTAAAAACTCTCAATGGGAGTCTTGTCTCAAAAATAAAATCTCTTTCTCATGAAACCCATGAGCAAGTCAATATAATAAATTTATTTTTCTTATTTACATCTCATTACATCAAATCATAATTACATGTCATTATGAAGACCGAATCTAGTTACACTTTTCAATCATTCGGATGTCAAAGAGAGTGCCTTCGTTGATTTTTACCATCCCATCAACGGTGGAATGTATTAAGGTATTAAGTAACTCTAATACACCACCAATTTTAGCCATTTTTCAAACAACTCGAGTTGAGCAAAAGAATGGGTGTTGCAATGGAAAATAAGCTAGATATAGCCTTCAATAATATCAGTGCCCTATGGACAACAACTCAGCTATGACTATCACACCAAGGGTACCCAACACCAACTCTTATTAAAATATTCTTTGATATTCAAGTCCAACCATGTGTTGTCAATTTGCAGCTATAACTTGATCATGAACATTCTCACCAAGACTAATAAATGTCTACCTCCTTTTTAACAACATGCAATCTAGCAGCCATATCAACATTGCTTCCATAGCTTAGCACCAACACTTGTAGAGTCCATTGCTGCAATTTCCAAAAGTATAGCAAAGTCGTCAAGCACGTCTTTCTTCTTTCATTGAACACTGCCAGATTAGATCTAAGATCTTCAAGTTATGTTGTTGTTGAATTCGAAACAAAAAATAATTTGGTGACCATATAATTAGGTAGAAACTTCTCCGCTGACGAGTGAAAGTGTTTTGTTGGACACATGCATCACTATTTAAATCAACGCAATAACCCTCCATGAAAAAACAGCTTAGAGTTGGCGACAAGAAGGTAGTTGGATAATTTGCAAGTGATTGTGACCACCATTAATAGATCAAAAGTGCCTCTTAGATTGTGGAATACAAATTTATTCACAAAGATGTACATATAAATACATTGTGTGGCCCTTGGTTTCATATTCAAGAGGTCTCTTGGACTTCCGTGGCTATTCACATTCGTCGACACCAGCCCTTAGCATATTCGATGTCCAACATGATTATTGAAAGAAATTTCAAAGTTTGATGACTTTTTTGGGGATTTAAGACAATTATTTTGGTTTTATCAATGCTTTTTGTCAAAATGAAACTATTACCAAATTCTTGAAGGACACTCTATTGTTTCTCAAGGTTCACATGATGCTTGGCCAAGAAGATAATATCATCACGTAAAAATAGAAGAATGATATAGTATTGAAGGTTTGTGCTTTTGCACTCAATATCTTTGAAGTAATTCTACAAATCATCAATGCAAACTCCAAAAAGGATAGGAGATAAAGGACAACCTTGTTTGACTACAATATTACAATTAATATCCTTATACCAACTTGCCTAGTGTTAAGCTTGACAATGATGTGGCAATTTGGGAGGTAAGATGGCACCTTTATTTAAAACCATGAAAAAAATATAGCAATGTCTATATTTGTCACCATTGAACATTCAAGATGACTCTATTGCAACCAAGAAATGTGAAACATATCCTAAAACATCAAATATAATCACTTGACACACCTAAGAAATGTCATCAAAACCATCCTATTAGAGTATGAAGTAAACATTTTTATTTTAAAGTGATTTTTCACTTCACCTATTATTAGGCATTACCTCAATGTCGGTTTTTTTTTTCCCGAGAAGTAAAATTATAATTTCATTATAGGTGAAATTACATGCTGTAAATGCCCATGGGCATATGCCATACTCTGACCAAAGTCCAATTTCGTAGTTCAGAAATAATTACAATAAGACGCCGAGGGGTGTACTGTGCTATTGTTCAAACCCAAAAGAAATCAAAGTGTCACCCAAAGGTGATGACTGTTGTGCATAAACTATTATTTACATCATTTTAGCAACCTGTGTAATGAACAAAATTTATAAGCAAAAATTTCTGTAAGATTAGGGATTGTCCCCCCTCTAAAGATCTCTGTCTACGTATGGCCTGTGGAAGTACCGATAGGTTCTTGTTGGTGTGCGTTCAATAATCAACCATTCTCCTAGAGGATGATTCGTCGCTTCTTTCGAAAGCTTGTCCGCACTTTCATTTCACTCCCTATAGATGTGAGAGGAAGAAATCTAATCAAAATATGTTTAAAAAAAAAACAATTTCATCCATAATAGATCTCAATGTATAAGCATTGCAAGTGGCAATGTTGTTAAACCAGTGAATCCCATTCTTTGAGTCTCCATAGATTTGTAAATTTTTGCACTATTGAAGAATAGCAAAATATATTAGGTGTCGGAGAGATATCAGTTCAACATGATTATTTGTTCATTGGCCTAAACCCATACTAATATGGAAAAAATGTGATTCGGTGAGATAGAATAGGATGCCACCCCCACAGCCTTGTGCTTGAGCAGCCCCATCAAAGTAGGCCCAAGGTATTGACTTGCCAATCTGCTCCTGAGATATAATCATGGGTTTGTTGATATTTTCTTCCGCTGGTAATTCCTCATAAGCCGAGCAAATTTTTGATGGGACCAGATTCCAGATTACCAGCTTGTCTTGGAATATTATGAGATTTCACCTCAGCCAGATATGCCAAGAGACCAGGAGGGGAAATTTCTTGTCTTTGGTTCGAATGCTTCTCCCCACCAAGTGTCCCATGCGATTGGTAAATCAACTCCTTGCCAGCTTTTGTTCATATTTAGAGTTGTAAGTACTTGCGCCCATATTGATTTTGTAATGGGACAAGTGAGGAAGAGATGTTGTGTTGTTTCCTCCACCTGATGCCAAAGTACACACCAGGTAGGACCAGTGAAGGCCCTGTTTCTAAGATATGTTCCAGTGGGTATTTTGTTTTCAAGAATGCTCCACATCAAAAGTCTGTGCGCAGGGGGGCTTTCAATTTCCAAAGGAACTTCCACCAACTTTTCATGCTTTGCAGTTTTGAATCAGCTACAATGATGTCATAGCCCTGTTTAGAGGAGTATTGGCCCTTTCTTGAGTGCCCCCAAATAAGTTCATCATCTTCATTATTTAGTCTGACATGAGATTCTGTAAGGGCTTGAAGGGAATTTTGCCATGTCCTGTCCCATTCAATGGGTATGTTCCAGTTCTCCCCAGAGTGCCAGGCTTGAGAGAGAAAAGTAGAGTTTTGTTGGTCGCCAAGTTGTTCAATATATCTGATGCCTCTGTTATTTAAAAAATTGATTAGCTTGGGTGGGAGTTGATATGACTTCCCACTTCCGGTCCACGAATCTATCCCTATACGAACTGAAGCACCATTTCCTATTTTCCATATGAGTCCATCCTTTATAATGGGCATAGTATTTAGGATGGCCCTCCATATGACAAAGATGCCTTTCCTGGTCCAGGAGGGTCGTCTTATCCAATCCATGATAGATATGGGTCAAATGTAATTATGGGTAATCACCTCCGACCAGAGGCTTTTGTGCTTTAGTAATAGCGACCCCTGTTTTTCCGCCAACGCTTGTGCAAAATCAAGGAGTTGCTTTAGTCCCCATCCTCCCCATTTTTTAGGAGTTGCTTTAGTCCCCATCCTCCCCATTTTTTGGGTGTGGCGATTTTGTTCCACTTAACCCAGGCAAAAGGTTTCCCCTCCTTTCTTCCCTTCCAAAGGAATTGACTACAAGCTTGTTATATTCTGTGAAGAACCCTCCTTGGGATCCAAGCCAAAGACATCCAAAAGACTAGAGTGGCTTCCAATACTGATTTGATAAGAATCAATCTTCCTGCGCTTGATAGAAACCGGTGACACCATATATTGATTATTTTCTCCACCTTGGTGATAAGCCAGTTCCAGTCTGCTATTTTGTATCCATCAGGCTTGAGTCTAAAGCATAGATACTTCAGTCCATCCTTTAAATCATTAACTTGAAAGGGAAATTTTTGAAGTGAGAGTTGTATTTCCTGCTGGGTGCATTTCGAGAATGAGATGGTATACTTTCCCCTATTGATTTCCATCCCAGTGGCATTGCTGAAAAGTATTAGAACCTCATTTATGGTTGTGGTATCCTAAACACCAACACTTAGGAAGATGAGAATGTTGTCCACAAAGAGGAGATGAGTCAGATTGAAATGATCAGTGATCTTTAATCCCTTGAGCCTCCCCGGTCTCTTTTCAGAATCAATCAATCTACTCAGTCCTTCCATGACCAAAAGAAAAAGTAGAGGGGATAGAGGGCATCCCTATCTTATGCCCCTATCAGCATGAAAGGAGGGAGTGGCAGAACCATTGACGAGAATTGCAAAAGATACTAAGGAGATGCATCCCATGATCCAATTTGTGAAAGCCAGGGGAAAGCCTAAATGTGTGAGGATCATTCTGAGGTATAACCAACTGACTTTGTCAAAAGCTTTTGATAAATCTATTTTAAGAGTCAGTCCTTTGAGCTTTTTGAGTTTAAATGAATGAAGGGCTTCCTGAGCCGAGCCAATAGCTTCCTGGATATGTTTGTGATGAAGAAATGCAAATGGTTCTTAGGATATGTGATCAGATAAGATGGGCTTGATGCGATTGGCAATGATTTTGGCTATGATTTTATATAGACAATTGCAAAGAGAAATAGGTCGGAAGTCATTGAAAGAAGTGGGGGAGTCAGATTTAGGGATCAGAGCTAAGTAGGTAAAGTTTAGAGGGGCATATATATGGCCCAAGGTCCTACTTTCTTCAATGACCACAAGTAGATCCTACCCAAAAATATCTAGAAATGCAGTGTAAAATTCAACAGGCCATCCATCCGGGCATGGGCTTTTGTCTCTCTTAAACCATTTAAGGGTGCCCTCTAGCTCCCCCATAGAGACAAGTTTTAAAAGATCTTCCGTGCCATCTGGATCCAAAATCTAGGGAAATGGCCTGCCAGATTAATGATATCAAGGAGAGTGGTAGCAGAGAGTGCTTTGAACAGATTTTTGTAGTGTGTTATACCCAGCCTTGTTAATTGGGGGTGGGTGGAAGCCCAACCTTCCTGTTCCATGGGCAACTACCAGATGGTGTTAGTTGCTTTCCTACCATTGGCGAAGTTATGAAAAAAAATTGTGTTGCCATCACCAGCTTGAAGCCAAATAGCTCTGCTTCTAAGCCTCCATAGTTCTTCTTTTTCCAATAAGATCTTTGCTTTCTGAGTTTCCAAATTAACAAGATGAAGTGTTGTATCACTTGAGAGGAATCCATGCCCCTCTTCATCAGTTAGGGAGGCAATATGTTCTTCTAAATCCTTCAGGGTCTGCTCATCTCTCTCTTTTTTCCTTTTTGACCAGTCCATTGTAAGTTTTCTGAGCTTGTTTAGGTGCCCACAAAAATCAACAGCCTTTCTCTACTCCCTGAGAGGGGGTTGAGCATGCCAAAAATCCGAGACTAGTTTGATATAGTCCGGGTCTTTTAAGAAACCGGAGTTGAATTTGAAAGGAGCTTCAGGGTTCCTGGAAGGGCCCAAGACTTGAAGATATATGGGTGAATGGTCTGACAGTCCTCCCGATCCTACCCATTGCCTGTATAGGGTGAGGGTTCGAAGGAGCTCTTCATGAATGAGAAATCTATCTAGTCTCCTTCCTAGGGCTGCGTCACCGGTTCTCCTATTGTGCCACATAGGCAATTTCTTGTTCATGGGCACATCAATGAGTCCATGGTTCTCGAGGAGAAAGCCCATCTGATCTGCTATTGGGTCAATCTGAGAATGATGACCCCGGGATTCCTCATTCCCAACTGAAAAGTTTAAATCACCTCCTATGATGGTGGACCCCGTAATAAGAGGATTGTCTAGGAAGGAGTGTCAAAAATCGAGTCTGTTCTGATTGGGAGCATAAATGTTTATGACTCAAAAATGAATCCCCAAGTCTCTTGCAAAAACATACATGCCTAAGAAACCCTTCCCACCCCAGGAGGAAATAACTTTAATCGATTTGGGTTAATACCCATGGCAAGACCCCCTGATCTGCCCACAGCATCTGAACCTTGGAAATACCAGCCCGGGAGGAGGGAGAGAAGGGTTCGAGTTATTAGTTCTGTAGACCCAAGGGTTTCCTGGAGGAGGAGAATGTCGCAGTTGGAGTTGTTCAGGAGACGCTTGAGAGCCAATCTTTTTTTAGGGTTGGCTAGTCCCCTACAGTTGAATGAAAGCCAGATCATGGGGGAACATATACAGAGGGCTCAAATGCTCTATGTGCACTTTCAATAGTAGATTGGCGACCCTGAGCTACATCAGCCACCGCAAACCTGATGGCTTTTGCAATCTTAGATGGTTGCCCTTTGGAGGGTTTGGATTCAGCGAATAGGGGAGGTATACCCAAACCAAGAAGGGGTGTATTGTACTGTGGTCTGGAACGGAGGTTGTAGGTATGGGACCCTGAAGCAGAGGGAGGAGAGGAAGGGAGGGCAGGGGGAGTAGTCCCCCGGACAGATGGAGGCAATGTGGAGAAAGTGGGGGGGAGATTGACGATGTCACAGTTTAACGAGGGGAGAGAGCGCATAGAAGAGGCAGGAGGAGGTGAAGGTCTATGCAGAGATGTAGAAAAATTACTTGAAAGAAAAGCAGAGGATATAGGAACAGAGTCATTACCCAGAGAAGGAGTTGTTCCCACGGTAGACTTGAATCACGTCCAAGGTGGAGATGGAGGAGACTTCCTCGGAAATTTGGTCTGCTGAGTCGTCACACCTTCAACATCCTTTGGAGGGGCTTGTCCAGGGTACTGTTTGTTCATGTTCCGCTCTTCCGACAAGCGATGTTTGACCCCTCGAGCAGTCTCTGAAGCAGATGATGAGAGTAGCGGACAATCCTTGAACAGATGCCCCACTTTGTGGCATCTTCTGCAATGGAAGGGCACTCCTTCATAGTCTACGATCTGTCTGCAAGAGAAATGCCTCTACTGGAGGGTAATTTTCTCCTCCATACCCTCTCTTGTATCAAGGTCGACCAAGATCCTGGGCATGGTCATGATTCCATTTTTTTTGTAGGACTGATCATGTTCAAGGTATGTCCCCAGTGCATTGCCAATGCACTTGAAAACCTGAGGGATCCAAAATTGCATGGGTAACCCTTGCAGTCGAACCCAGATTGGTCCCGCTCCCAATTGTTCATGTTCCGGATCAAACAATGGATCCCATCACTTGAGTAGCACTGGAGCCATCTCAATGTGCCAATAGCAAGAAAGGATCCAATCCATATACTCTTCCCTGTGAAAACGGAGGGCAAACCAGCGACGAGCCAAAACCCTAATGATGGGGAGTTCTTTTAACAGTGAACCCCTAATTTCCATAGTCCAATGGCATAGGCACTCAACCGAATAGTTTCTTCCACACACACGCCCAACTAAAACCTTCCTTGCCGTATCAGATGCATCTCCCATCGGAACATCCTCACCAAAGGTCAAGTTGATGTCTGTATCCACAAACTTGAGGCACATTCCCTTTTTTGGCTTATCCGTGCAACGGCCCGTGGAGTGCTCTCTCAGTAAGCTTCTGCACGCCTGAGAGGAACTGTCGGGAGTTGACTGGGTGGATTTAGGGTTAGGGATGGGAGAGCTAAAGCACCTTGAGTGAATCGATGAGTTAGGGTTTAAATCGCAGGACCCAGGATGAGCAAAAGAGTGTGCAGGATTTGGGGGGTTTGAAGGTCCAGTCGGGGTACAGGAGGATGAGGGCGCATTCTGTGGCATGGAAAGAGGCGGAGGCAGATCCAAGGGTGAGTCGAAAGTGGGGGAGGATTGAAGGCTGGTGCCAAGCAAGTTAAGGGTATCAGGAGAAAGTGGTGGGCAGTCCAACCCAAGGAGGTCCTCAATATGGACAGCAGTCGGAGGCGGTTTTCCAGTGGAACGCGGGTGGAAAGGCTCCAACCGTGCATCTGTCAGCTATTGAAAAATGGTAGACTGGGGACCAGTGTCGGGGCCGGGTTGATATGCCCATATGACTTGGTCGGGACTTGGGTCCTCATCTTAGTCCACGAGGTCCTCCACATCCATGGGGAAATAGCAGAAACTGTCGGCCGAGTAACAGGGGAGCGTAATCCAAAAATAAAACAAGGTTCCCGCAACAGAGTAGTGAGATAGGCCCAACCACCAACAAACAGACCTAGAGAGTGAGTGCCATGAGGGTCAGCGGGTTAAGGTAGTATGGTAGCAATCAGACCCGCGAGATTAAACCCCCAGAACCGCCATGAATCCTACCGCGGATGAGCTGAACCAAGTTTTCCATCCTAGAGTTTTTCACTAAGCCTTCAGAAAATAATGGACCCCTCAATGTCAGTGGTATCAAATAAAATAATATTTATATAATCATAAAAATATGGGAAATGATTGTAATTGTTTCATGTATACTTATTATAATCTCAAGGGATAGTTCAATCAATTGGACCATCTACCAAAGGCATGTTACCAATCAAGAAATTGCAGGTTCCAATTCAACTCAATCTATTAGGGTTATTAACGACCCTTGTAGATGTTGGTTGTGACTATCTCATTTAGATGTTTTAGAAAAAATAGGGGATCCTGCCAACTTTCTTTATATATATATGAGAGAGAGACAAAGGGAGATTTAAATTATTACTTATTTAAATTAAATACTAATTAATCATAGATGATCTTTTTCATATTATTGCATTCATCTTCAATTTTAAATAAGCATATACAAAAAAAATAATTTGAATGCATAAAAAAAATAATAAATAATAAAATAATAATAATAATAATAATAAATAAATTCATTGAAACCATAAATATAAAGTATAAGTAAAACAAATCAAATGCATCTTCAATCTTCAATGATCATCCCTAATATAATTTCCATCATCCTGAAAATTTCAAATCCCTACAAAATAACTACAAAAGGTTACTCAGGTGAAAAACGTTACTGAAACTTAATAATAATGTCCACTAAATTGGATACCATGGTAAGGAAATGTCTAAATAACACAAGCCAATTTCAAGTATTGTGGGGATGCAAAATGGGATTTCTCTCATGTTATCTATTCCTTTCAGGTACTCAAGTTTAGGAGGTGATTATGCTAAGAAATTGAGAAGACTTGTTAGTGTAATTAATGAATTTGGTTGTGTATTCAGCGTTACAATTTTACAATCGAAATAAATTTGTGGGGTGAAATAGGAGATACGATGCCTTCTATATGGAAAAAGGTCAACGCATGATGTAGGTACATGGAACTTAAAGTGATCATGAAGTTGGTCGAATAGTATGGAGGAACTTTAAAAGTGTATTCACCTTGGGAAGTTAAATATTACCAAGTGCAAAGGCATGAGAAGCACTTACTTTCTCAAGAAAAACTAACTTTTCTCTTTATGGGAGTCCTTAAAAGAATGATTATAGCCCATGGGTTGGATTCTCAGTATCTTTAGATTCAAAAGATTTCACACTCTCTTTCTCACATTAATACCCTTGCATTTTGTCAAAGAAAATATAAAAGACACATCAAGTATCTTAAATCCCCCAACCTCTACAAATATGATTTATGATTTATCCTCAGAGCATAGTTTAGAGAATGCTTTATCCTCAAAGAAAAGTTTAGATAATTCTATATATTTAATGCTTTTACTTAATACTTGATTATTGAGAAAACCCAACGCTTACATCTTCAAAGGTATAAACAATAATTTTGCTTGCATACGGATGAATCCATTCCAAATTGTGTATAATTTTGCTGGCATACGGATGAATCCATTCCAAATTCGGTTTGACGAGGACACTTCACTTACAATTGTTTTGGATGAAACTTTTTATCTTGTGTTCACCAATAAGATATTTATTCCATACTATTTTAGAATGATACATCAAGATATTGACTCCACATGCACTCTATTTTAGAATGATAATTTTTTCAAATATAGGGAGACTAGCATATTTATATTCATACCGCTTTTTTCGTTGGTTAGTTGGTTAGTTCATTCAGCAGTATAGTGCTTAGTATGGTGCTTATTATGTTTAGGATTGGTTAGTTCATTGAGCAGTATAGTGATTAGTATAGTGATTATTATGTTTACGAAGATAGTAAGGTATCCTCACATCTTGCGTCTTAATTAGTAAACATTCATCATCTGTTATTTCTCATGATTAATTGGTTGATAACATTCAAAGACAAGTATGTGTCTAACAAAATGCCCTAATGATTGCCCTCGAGTAGTATGTGACTAACAAAATAACCTATCGTTATATGTTTGTTTATATTAATCATAAATAACTTAATTTTCAGAAACACAAAGTCCACATGATTTTCACAAATAATCTCAATACCCTGTGGAGATCCTGGAACCACTACTCTCTTAATCAACAGAAAATATTCATTATTTCTGTTATTTCTCATGATTGCTTGGATGATTGAGCCGAGAGACTTATTCTACAGCCCAGTGGGATGTGTAACATTGTCCATCCATCATCAGAGTTGAAATTTTGCTCATCTAGGTCAAAACAAAAAATTAAATTAAATTAAAAAAATTAAATAACTATACAAAACATTTAAATAATGTCGACTCATAAAAAAAAATTGCACGTGAAAAAATTGGATCCCTCTCGACTCATGTTAGATCCATATTTAAGATGAAACTATGCCAATAACATTCAACACAAATATGTAACTAACAAAATGCCCCAATGAGTACCCTCCAGTAGTATGTGACTTAACAAAATAACCTAGCATTATGTGTTTGTTTATACTTATCAGTTATCGCAAATAGCTTCACTTTCATAAACATAAAGTCCACAAGAGTTTCACCAATACTCTCAATACCCTGTAGAGATCTAGGAGATCGAATTTTCAGGGTCTATTCGAGGGAACCACTACTCTCCTGATCACCATAAAATGTTCTCCTGATGACCGGGACATAGATTACCAGAGTTAATTTTGGATCAAATGCTGTCCCTGGGCCCAGACTGAGCCATAAAGGGCTCACAGAGGCCACATGATGGGAAGCGGAACAATAAAGGTTAGCACAGAGGAACAAATCAGAAAGGTTTGGAAGTAATGTTGATGAGGACAAAAGCAGTCAGTGAAGGCATGCACTTCAAGCTAAAGTCTTAAATGAGATATAAAATAATGAGTTGTATAATTCTAAAAATGGCAACTGAAATAAAGTGAGAAGAAATTATCTATACAACTTGAATGCATATCCATTGCCATGTTATTTCACATAGACTCATGGTTAACGAATGCTCGCGATTAGCAACTGCCCAAAGATTACAAACTTTCCTTACAGCTCCTTGAGCTCTATTCAGCTGTGACCAGGACCAGATTGTCTTTCGACATTCAAAATAGATTGCAAGGACTTGAAACTGTAATCTGGAACATATGGCAGGTCCCAAGTCAGAGAGTTCATTATAATATATTGTGGCATACCATGGATTCACTAACCCATTTAGAACTGACCCGTAAAAATTAAATTCCTCAAACCAAAGTCTATCTGAATTCTCTGTTTCCATTGTGTCTATTTAATCAGTACTCTTCTTCTCAACTAGGAATGGTGACACCTAGGGTTTTGGTATATATATACTTAAAAGTTAAGAGACAATCAAGCATTCTACACTAAAATATTAACAGCACGTCACCTTTCAGATTTATTCCTTCCAATACTGCTACAAGAAATCAAATATAAACAAATTGAGGAACCATTCCCAAGCCTATCATAATGGCAAAATTTGTTTGATTTCATTTCTTAGTTGGTTGCAACTGCCAACCAGGGGCAGTGATCTGGAGTCCAACAGCATCCACTGTTTAATTTGCACAGGTGACACAGTTCACAATCTACTTGTTAACGGAGACACCTCGTTGTCACCTCAGGAGAACATAAGCCAGCTATGTTCCCTTCTATGCTTGGCAAACCATGTATATCAAAAAGAAACTGTGTATCTGCTTATTCAGGTTCAGCCTCAAAACCACTTCTCAAAGTCCAGTTTTTTCATCCCCTACAACCACCAACAACCCAGATTGTTAGTTTTCTAAAGTTCATAACAACTCGAAGTGTCCAGAAGTAGCAGATTCTATATCTATGATATTTTCAACACCTGATGTAAGAAATCCAAGATGAGAAAATTCTGAAGATATATATATAACGAGGTACCCATGCATTACTCACAAGTTCCAGAAAGATTCACTTTATAAAAGGTAATCCAGAAGGTACTTTCTTTGCATACTCTACATATTGGTCACCAAAGAACTGTCGCAAGAAGAATTCCTCGTATCTTTTTCCAGCAAGGTCAAGGACAGGCAGAAACTCTCATTAGTTATCACAATTGAAACAAAATAGCAGTTCCATCTAATTAAAGGTAAATCACAGATTTGCTCGAGCTAGAAAGATACAGAAATAAACTGAATATTCAGAAATAACTGAAATATGTACGGATACCTAATTCGTTTTTCAAAGAAACGCCAAGTAACAAGTGCATAGCCAATTGTGCACAATGGGTTACAAAGCATCACTTGAGTTCCAACTGACCAAATGAAAAACCCAGAATATCCTGGATGACGTATACACCTGTGGAACAAATGTGCAATATTTCACCAGAAATCAAGGTCATTCAAAAGAAAGCCATGCCAATAAGATGCAAAATCTCAGTACCGATGTCAAGAATATCTAGCCAACTGAGAACAATCTCTGTTTATCACTACAAAAAATACACCAGAGATTATTTCAATAGTTGTATTTTAACTGCATCTGTTTTTGCACACGAGTTCCAGCTCAAGTCCGGAAGTTCGTTAGAGGTAAAGGACGTGCTATATGTTACTAGGACTGAAGAAAAACTTGCTCTCAATATCAATGATGGAGGACAACGGTTATGTAGTCTATTTCCAGGATGGACAGGTCCTTGTCAAGCCGAGAGAATCTAGCCCAGACACAGCAATGGTCATCAAGGTTTTAAAACACTGTCAATTACCTGTTGATTTCGCTTCCCTGCAAAATGATCAAATTCCTTTGGGGTGTACTCTCCTCCATTGTTTTTTTTGTTTTTTTGGGACAATAACGGTTATATTGAAATGGGCGGTAAACCAGCTACCGCATGCTTTACAATTCTGAAGAGTCCATTACAGAGAACAGGGGAATATAAGAAATTGCAGATCAAATCCGAGAGAAATGCTGGTCAAATCGAGATTCTGAACTGAAGAAATAAACTACTTCGGCATAATTATGGCTGTAGATGAGATGGCGCCTCATACAAAGTCCTCAAGCGGGTCATGAGCTAACTGTATATCAAACTTCGCTTCAGATGGGCTGCCTGCGAATCTGTGATGCCGTTCCAGCAGACATCCTTTGCACAGGAAACTGAGTGACCGCAGGATGAAGTGAAGACTTCAACAACTGGAATTGCCAACGCAGAGTTTGGGAGAAGTCACAAACGCTGTTTCCCGGGGAAGACCAACTCTGAGATTTCTGGTCCAGACCGTCAGAAGAGAGAGACAGAGGTAAAGCGAAACTGAGCTTGGATACGCCCTTTAGGAATCTTTAAATTCGCTGGGGAAACAGAGACAAATCAAATAACCGAAAACAAACTCGGAATCTGGATTCAGCCTTTGGTTGCCAGATTACAAAATTGATTGAACAGAGAGCCCCTGTTTCAAATAGGAGGGGAGGATCGAGCTGGAAATTTAAGGAATTGGGCAAGATGATTCTGTTGAGTTTATTACCAGGGATCTTCGAGAGCAGAGGACACCAAGGTTGGCCTCATTATCAGCTAGGGAGTTGAGGTTCCTTAAGATATGAAAGAAGGATATTTTGTTAAATTTGGGGAGCAGAAGTCTGATTTTCCTAATGATGGAGGTTAACTGAACCTGATGAGAGTTCTTAGGACGAAGCATGGCCTGGATGATGAGTCTTGAGTCTCCGAAGACTGAGAGAGAAAGGATATTTCTTTTGATCGCCTGTGTCAGCCCTTGCCACAATGCCAGAGCCTCCGCTCTGTTGTTAGTTTCAATTCCTAGACCCCAATGGAATCTCAGTTCCAGAAAGCCTCCAGGGCTCAATAGAACTCCCCCACTGCCAGCAACCCCAGGGTTTCCTTTAGAAGCCCCATCGAAGAATAAACAATGATCTTCCAAGGCCGATCTCCACTTGATAAACTCTTGTTCTTCCAGCCTAATCTCCCAACTGGAATGAACGGGAACAGTTTGAGGGGTCCTTTCCTTTAGCTTTGGAACTAATTCTTTGAACCAATTCTCTTCTTCTATGAGCAGTCTTGTTTCGTTCCTTGATGAAGTGTTGGCTTCCAGTGCCTCTCCCAACAAAGCTTTTATTTTAGAGATAACTCTTATTGTAGTGCAACTTTCTTCTCGAAAGATTCTGTTGTTTCTTTCCAACCATAATTTCCAACAAATAAACTTAGGGATCCACATCCAGCTGGTTTTGAGAAGACTTTTATTTTTAAGACAGAAGGGAGATAAGTTGGCCCAAGTTCTGAACAAGGCAGGAATGTTGTCTGGGAGAGCAAGGATAGTGGGCTCTAATAGTAGCACCCCCCTCCAGAGTTCTTGAGCAGAGGGGCATAGCAGCAACAGGTGATTGGTAGTTTCTTCATCAGACCTACAGAGAGGACATCTGGAAGGTCCTTCCATCCCTCTTCTTCTCAAATTATCTCTAGTGAGGATGCTTTGATGTGCCACTGTCCAACAGAAGAAGTCTATTTTTGGAAGAGCTGGAAAGTCCCATATAAATTTCCATTGGGCCGGATTTGGAGGAACATGAGGAGCAGCCAAACCCTCCCACTTCAAAGGGCATTCCGGGCGCTCTCTTACCAAGAGCCAACCCGAACACCCATCGATCAGATATGTACTCTCCTCCATTGTTAGACATCAACATTTTGATCTTTTTACTTGTCTAATTCTCCATGAAAGCTCTAAATTCTTGAAACTTACTAAAGACTTCATCCTTGGTAAATCCAAGGATTTCTAGAGAAATCATCAATAAATGAAACATAATAAATGTTATCTGTCAAAGAAGTTGATGACATAGGTCCACATACATCTAAATGCATCAAATCAAGAATCTCCCTTGATTTGTGTTCACTACTTGGAAAAGCAATCTTTGTGTGCTTGTCAACTGCACAATAGTGGCTTTTGAATCTTGAAATTTACTATGTCCTTCAAGAGCGATAATAATCCATACGATAAGTGGCCAAATACCTTATGCCAAAGCTCTACCAACTACTCACAGCAATAATGCACTAAAGCACCATTTTTCACCACATCAGCAAGCAATCTTGTTGAAAATGGTTCGTCCTCATGGAAGGGAAAGTTACATAATCAGCTGGCATTTTTTGAGACCTTTCGTGTGATAAGTGGCACGCCTTCTAACTCCTCACAGTTGAGGAGAAATGAACTTTTGAAATCATTCATATATATATATATATTATATATATTATATATATATATATATATCCTGCCAGTGCACAAACTGTCCCACAAGTCAGCCCCAATGTAGGTGTGCAAATCACTATAAATAGGCGTCATGAGGAGAAGAGATTAGCCATCACCCGGGAGTAACTCAGATCTGATCTTGGAGTCTTTAGTGAAGGATGAGAGCAGCAGAACAAGGGTTCACACATCGTGAAACAAGAGGAAGAGGAGAAGAACCGGGAAAAGAAGTCAGGAAGAGTAAAGTGTGCCCCTACCCAAGCTGTAGGAGGCTTGTTTTGGTACAACTTTTGGGGAAAGTTTTCAGTATGTTTTTGAGGGCTAGCCGCAGGCCGAGTTCTAGTTGAGGTATACAGTGCACCTGAATTTATTGAGGAGGTCGAGTCCTGGTTGAGAGTGCACCTGAAACCTTTAAGAAGGCCGAGTCCTAGTCTGACTAGGCCGCAGGTCAACTAGTGAAGAAAAAGGGAGAAGTGTTGGGTACAAGCTGCCAGGAGGGTAGACCTTCTTGAACAGATAATAAGCCTAAACATTGACTCTTGAACAGTGAGCAGCTAAATACTAAGCTGAGTTGAGTTGCAGAATATCGGTGTTATCATCTATTTGACAGGTTGGAGCCTGTTGGTGCTTACAGAGGATTGGTGTCCTCATTTTCTTGACAGGTTGGAGCCTGCAATATTGTAAGTTGGTGCTTATAGAGGATTAGTGTCTTCAAAGATAGTTTCCTGTAACATTGTAATATATTCAAGACTGTTAGAAAAGCATTCAAGTGTTTTTCTTGAAGATTGGATTTTCCTTTAATCTCCATGTTCATGCATTGTGTTGATTGTGGATTATGAGATTTGTTTTCTGTTTTAAGTAAAAATAATTTAAAACTATGCCCCTGTGCCCCCCCGCTCCCACCTCTCCCTCTCCCTCCCTCAGTATCACTATGTATTTCCAACAATTGGTATCAGAGTAGGCTTCTTCAAGAACAGTTTAACAGTTGGAAGAAGATCTTACAGGGACCATGGCCAGCCGAGAAGGCTCAATAAAAATTCCTGTGTTTGATGGAACAAATTATGCCTTTTGGAAGATAAGAATGAAAACTCTCTTGATCTCTCCAGGTGTTGAAGTTTGGCAGTCTGTTCTAGATGGATATAAGGTTCCATCTTGTCCTCCAATTGATCAAGATGGGAAAAGGCTTATGTCTCCAATGCAAAAGCTATGAATTCCATTTTAGGTGGCTTGCCAAATTCAAAATTTGTTAAAGCTATGTAGTGTGAATCAGTTAAAGAGATGTGGGACAAGCTGTTGAAATTTGGGCAACTATGGGACGAATTTCCCATAGGATCCCAACTGCCCCATCAAAAGCCCCAAAGAAGAATCCAAATTGGACAAAAAAAAAAATCTATTGGATAAAAGAGAAATATTATTATTAATTTCATAAAAGGAGAACCTCAGAATTCATTCAAAAGCATCGATCATGATCATTCTCTAATCTTTGTATGCATCATATTTGTTTGATGGCTTGTTAACCTCTGAGGTTCGTTTGGCTCGCATTTTGTAAAGGCTCGTTGACTATTTTCCTATGGTTCACTATCTTGCTCTTTGTGGTTCGTATGCCTTTGTGGCAAGCTCACACTCTCGCACTATACTCTGTGGAGGCTTGTATTAATTAGTGGCTCACTTTTCTTTATTGGCTCGCACATGATATTTATGGTCCACATGGTTTGCATACATCATTATATGGCTCGTATACATGACTATGTGACATCATTACAGTGCCTCGCTCTGAGGACCGTTACAATGGTTCACTCTGAGGATCGCACAGTGACATTGCACGTAAATATATACAAGTCATTACATCTATTACAGTGGCATCGTGGCATCAAATGTATACAGCAGCATCGCTCTATACATAGTGAATCGCACATGCTCTAACATCGCATACTTTGTCATCGCACACTCTACCATCACTATACTATTCGCAGTGACATCACTCTGTGTGGCAAATTACTCTATACACCGAGGCATCATATGGCATCACAGAGTGTTAATTTTAGGTATGTTCTATGCTTAGCACAACTTACTTCAATTTTTCATATTAGCCCAATGACAATGTTCAGATTAGCAATCACATCAGCATGATAGTAAAGTGCAGATAGAACATAAACATACATCGCAGAAAACAAGCCAAGACAAGAGGACGCAAGATGTGGCGCCAGCCAAGTACAAACCCCAATGTGGGGAAACCCTTGATCAATTCTTCTTATATTCTTCAATAGTTCAACAGAGAGAGATAATACATATACATCAGAAGTCAACACTTTTGACTGGTCAAAATAAGAGCAGAGATCTTCACCAATGTTGCGAAAATCGTTATTGGGATAATATCGGCAAGGGAAATAATTGGGAAAAAATCATAAATATCAAGAAATAATCGGGGAAAAAATCGTAAAATACAAAAAAAAATATCATTTTTTTCACTTTTTTTAATATCTGAAGCATCTACAACATAAAATAAATACATTGACACATATATGATAAAAGAACTAATATATAAGATGTGTAATATCATTTCTAGTGCTACATCACACATAACAGTGAATCATGTCCTGAATAGTAAGTCCTAACTCTTAAGTCCCAACTCAGCCTCAAAATATCAACAAAAAATATAATAATGTATCTCATATCATGAGTCATAATGTCATATACAATGAAATGAACCAAATAATTAAAGTTTAATACTACTAATTTCCTGTACCCCTCTTGCGAGAAAATGCAATAGCTTTCCCTTTCCCTCTAGATGTAGATGCCGGTGGAGTTGGTAGTGGACTCTGTTGTGCTCTAGAATCTGAAGAAGTAGGAGCTAAAGGAGGTAGACCACGCCTTCTACTGGTGGCAGAGGTAGCTCAGGTAGGTGGTGCCACCTCCTCCTCCTGTTGCTCCTCCTCCCCCTGTACGCCTTCCACTACCTCCTGCTCTAACCAATCATTGGCAGACTCCATGAGAGGCCTCTCGGCCTCAACCCTCCATGCAACAATGGTTTCAATCCCATCCAATGAGATGGCCTCCATATCAGGTATCCTCTCAAGTTGTCTCACCAACAATCGAAGATTGTAGTAGACGTAGACCATGTCATTAAGTCGTTGGGACACCAACCTGTACAAAGATCATAAAATAATAATGATAAAAAAATATTGCTTAATGAATTAAAAAAATTAATTGGAAATTTGCAATATTTTAAGATTTAAGTTTAACCTGTTGCGCTTCTTGTTGTGTATTTTTTCAAATACACTCCATTTGCGCTCGCATCTTGAGGAGCTACATGTTTGGCTGACGATTCGAATGGCAAGCTTCTGCAGATGGGATACCCTGGCACCATAGATTCTCCACCACGCATCTACAACAAAATTTTAAATAAAATTTTAAATAAACATAAGAAAAAAATGAAATTTGTAAGTTGAAGCAAAGTATGAAGTTATGAACTTGAAGAAACAATGAAATTTGAAACAAACTAAAAAACCTGGCATTTTAGTTTTCCTATTAGTCACAGCCATCTCAAAGCCAAATGTGCCACCTGCCATCCTGTATATCTCCATTTCTTTGGAGATTTTTGCACGTTCTGCTAGAGATCGCACCATCCTCTGAACACAAGTTAAGAATCCATCCATGATCTCAGCATCAAATACAAATCCACATGGGTAAGAAAATGTGGGGTTCAAGTAGATCCATGCAGCATGAATGGGACGATGGAGTGTGTTGTTCCATCGTTCATCAATCACTTCCCATAGGAGGAGTTGTTTCTAAAACCCTCCATCTCCCTTATCATCATAGTAGGCCTGAATGGATTCTTTGGCCCTGTCCATGGCCTCATACAAATAGCCCATTGCAGGCTTCTCACCATCAACTGATCGAAGAACTTTTACCAAAGGTTCAGTAATGGTGCACACCTCCTGCACTCCCACCCATAAGTCTTCCTGGTATGAAACTAATCTACATATGGCCTCTCCCTCTGGTGTGCGGCTCATTATCAAAGCACGCCACTCCTCTGAAAGAAACATTCTCTTCATGTCCCACATAGAATTCAAGAGATTAAAGAGATATGAAACTGGTAGCAAACCATGTAATGGCGAGGCGCACCAACTCCTTATTGTTGGTGAATTTTCTCATCAAGCTAAGCACAGATGTATGATTATATATAAATTTTCTAATGCTTTTTGATGAGTCAACAATATTTTTCATATGTCCTCCGACATCAAATCAATACAATGTGCAGCACAAGGTGTCCAAAATAAAATAGGATGTCTCTCCATAAGTATCCTTCGAGTAGCAACATAATTTGCAACATTGTTTGTTATGACTTGAACAACATGTTCTGCACCCACCTCCAAAATAAACCAATGTTCCACCAAGGTTCCGGGATGAGAGGGGGAGGGAGCGAGCATCTGCGGGAGCGGCCTATGCAAAAGCTCCCCACCAATTTTTAGGAAACGTGGAGGGGCATCATGGTCTTAAAAACTTATAAATATAAAATATAATTTATTTGTAAAAATTTCTGTTTTCCCACCCCAGTTTTCAGTTTCTCCTTATTTCTTCCATATAGATAAATTCCCTTTCCCATAACCATACATTTAACAAGCTGAAAAAATAATTTTTTTTCTGAAAACACAAATTCTGGAAATTTTACAGAATGCTGGAAATTGCATAAATAAAAATCAGCAGTAATAAACAACCATTTAAACACAGAGATTTTTGGTCAATGTGACCCTGGAAAAACCCCCTACAACTCTTGGGGAAAACCAGTTTGAGAGCTCTTCTTTAATTCTGGAAAATGCCTTTCACAGTGAGAAAATTTTCAGCAAAATAAAATTTTCCAGCAAGCAAACTTATCTGTTTTTCAGCCAAACAGAGAAACTGGAACTTTGCTATACGCACGGTACTGATTGTACGGACTGTACGGATTGTGCGGACTGTACGGACAGCCCTCGGTTTCCGTGCAGAAATTCGTCTCCTCGAAATTTGTGCCCAAAAATCAGTTTTTCCCAGTTTTCTCAGCAAAAATCTGCCTTTTTTTGCTTGTTCTTTCTGTTGTACTGATTCGCTGAAGAGCAGCTGCCTTGGAATATGTGCCAAGCTGTTGCCTCCTTCTCCTTCCTGTCCAGAAATCTCCCTTGCTCTCTTGCTCTCCTTCTCCCAATCTGCTCATGAAAGAATGAATGATCTTTTCCTCCTTTTCCTCCCTTAACCCAACCCTAAATGACTTTTGGGTGATCCCTAAATCCAATGGCTGAGATAGATTTAGATCAATGGCTGAGATTAAATGCACATTTAAATCTCACTTTCTATTTTTTAATTCACCCCACTTTAATAAAGACCCACTTAGTCATTTATTTCCAAAGTCACTTTTCCTTTCTAATTTTTCATTAACTTTATAAAAGTCACTTTAAAATTAGACTTAGTAACTTTATCACTTAAAGTCACTTTTAAATTAGATTTTAACTTTATAAAAATTATAAAGTCACTTTAGGAGAAAAATTAAAATCTTTTGGACACTTTTCCCTAGGCCAAAGATCAAAGCCTAAGGGAACCACCTGTCCTCCGGTACCAAATTTCAACACTCCCTCTTACCGAGGAAGTGTTCCTCACCACACCCATCTTGTCTCTGAAGTAAACATGCTTGCCCCGTGGTAAGGCTTTGGTAAGAATGTCTGCTACCTGCTCATCAGTGGAAATATACTCAAGCTTCACAGCTCCCTTCGGAACATAGTCTCTGATGAAATGATATCTGATTCCGATATGCTTTGACCTGTCATGAAATACTGGATTCTCCGTGAGTTTAATGCAACTCTGATTATCACAGTAAATCACTGAAGGTCTCAACGGCTGACCAAATAAGTCAAACAACATCTTGCGAAGCCAGATGGCCTCACAACTCGCTAGACTGGTTGCCATATACTCTGCTTCTGCTGAACTCAGTGCTACTGACTGCTGCTTCCGGCTGAACCATGACACTACTGCTGAACCCAACCCAAAACAGCACCCTGAAGTGCTCTTCCTATCAGAAGCACAACTTGCCCACTCAGAATCAGTGTATCCTACCAATCTCACTCCATCTCCCTGCCTGTAGTCCAGACCATAATCCACTGTCCCCTGCAAGTACCGCAAAATGTGTTTTGCAGCCACGCAGTGAACCTTCCTCGGCTCACACATAAATTGACTCATCGTGTTGACTGCAAAACAGATATTTGGTCTAGTGTTGACCAAATACATCAAGGAACCAATCAGCTGCCTGTACAATGTGGGATCCACCAACTCGGAATCCGAAGCATGAAGCTTCTTCCAGTTGGTAATCATCGGTGTCGACATGGGTCTACAATCCTCCATGTGGAATCTGCTAAGGATGTCCACAATATACTTCCCCTGCCCCAGGAAGAAATGCCCCTCCTCCTGCCACACCTCCAAACCCAAAAAGTAATGCATCAAGCCGATGTCCTTCATCTCAAACTCCGTCGCAATCTCAGTGCTCTATGAGTCTCTCTGCACCTGTAATGACCAAGTCATCCACATACAGCACCAGAATGAGAGGCTCCTCACCTATCACAATAAATTTAAGGTTCGGATCTGCCTCACTTTTTGTGAAACCCATCCCCTGCAAATAAGTGTCTATCCTGGAGTACCAAGCTCTGGGAGCTTGCTTCAGGCCATAAATGGCCTTCTTCAGTCTGCACACATGGGACTCCTTCCCATGCACTTCAAAGCCCTGTGGCTGCTCAATGTACACCTCCTCCTGTATGAAGCCATTGAGAAATGCAGTCTTCACATCCATCTGGTGGATCTTCCAACCCATCTCTGCTGCTATCGATATAATGGAGCGAATCGAAGTATATCGAGCCACGGGAGCGAAGGTCTCCTCATAATCAACTCCCTCTACCTGGGAGACCCCTCTAGCCACAAACCTCGCTTTGAATTTCTCAATGCTGCCATCTGCAGCATGCTTTACCTTGTAAAGCCATCTGGAAGTAACCACGGACTTGCCCTCAGTCCTCGGCACTACCTCCCAAACATCATTCTTCATGATAGAAGAATACTCCTCCTGCATGGCCTCTCTCCAGACCTGCTGGCTAGCTGCCTCCTCATATCTAGAAGGCTCAGAGTCAAGGATGCTGGTAACCATCGCCATATAGCTA
>APFE031438710.1:32955-63878 GCA_000404065.3 Pinus taeda | reverse complement strand
GCACCCAGTGCACTGTCCAATACATACATGATGATGATATAGAGATCAAAACAAAAACACATAACCAAGGAGGCTAGAAATGGCCTCTATAACAAAAGTAAATTGTGACCAGTACTACTGGCTAGTGATGTCATTGGTTACTGCTAGAAGAGCCAAGATCATCTGGATCAACCTCTGGATCAGAGTCAGACAGGGGGCCCCATGGCTCCTCCTCATCATCATCTCCAACTGCAACTGTAGAAGTGGTAGCACTAGCAGGCTGTGCAACAGCTGCAAGCTGATATAGACGAGATATGCGCTTCTATCATGGCTCCATAGAAGAAGCGCCTGCAACTGGAGGACTTGGGGTTGGCCCCGACGCTAGTACAAGTGGATCAGGATCTGCATTCAAATAAACATTATGTTCGAGTGTTGCCTCCACCTGTAAATCCAAATCAAGATCCTCATCAGAATCAAACTTTGTTGGATGACTCTCCACTACCCAATCTGATGTTGGATCAATGTCTTCCAACACAATGGAATCTGAATTAGGTCTTTTGTACAACAATTGGTTGCGTCTGAACCGGAGGTTGTATTGGACATAGACTAGATCATTTAACAATTTTTGATCCAAACGGTTTCTCTTCTTTGTGTGAATCCTCTCAAAGACAGACCAATTGCGCTCACACCCACTAGCACTACAAGTTTGACTCAAAATACGAATTGCAAACCTTTGCAATTCAGGAAAATGGCTACCAAAAGCCTCCCACCATTGTGCTGCAAAAAACATAAGAGTGTAATGAGTTAGCTCAACAAAATTACAAATTATATCCAACTTTCAAATTATAAATGATTTAATGAAATAAGTATTAAGAATTTGAAAATTGAAATCTTGGTTTACCTGGCTCATCTACTTCCCTTGCAATCTTTGCTAGGTTCTTCCCGAAGGTACCTGAGGCACTGTTGAAGGTTGTGGCCTGTCGGTGTATCTCCAGCTAATCACACTCCAATGGGATCATGCAATCAATGCAGTCAATCAATCCATTTCTAACCTCCCCCTTCAAAGCTCATGTCACCTTAGCTTTATAATGATACCATGGGTTCAAAAAGTACCCAGCTGCATGTATAGGGCGACGGAGTTGATTGTTCCATCTTTCATCAATGATTGCCTAAATGGGCCCATACTTAGCCACGTTATCCTTATATACCCTCTTTATTTGCTCCTTTGCTTGATCCATAGCCTCATAAATGAAGCCCATAGCCAATCTTTCCCCATCCACCAACTGCAACACCTTAACCAATGGCTCAGCAAGCTTCACAATCTCTGCTGCCTTTCTCCAAAATATTTCTTCATTAACTTTCTTTTTCAGTTCTTTGCCTTCCAATTTGTTAGACCATTGGCTTTGATTCCATCCTTCACTGGAAAAAATCTTTTGCAAGTTTCTATGTTGTGAAAGCATAGATTGCATTGTCAAAAAATGAGTGGCAAATCTAGTGATGGCAGGCCTAATAATATCCCTGCCCCCTGTGTGTTTCCTCATCAGGCTCAAAATCCATGAATGATTGTAGATAAATTTTGTTATGCTTTTGGCATGATCTATAGTGTTTTTGACCCAATCTAATTTGCCAATATCCTCAAGCATGAGGTCTATGCAATGTGCAGCACATGGGGTCCAAAATATGGTTCTGTGCTTTTCCTCTAACAGTTTACCAGGAAGAACATAGTTAGAGGCATTATCTGTGATGACTTGAACAACATTAGCCACCCCCACCTCCTCAACAACCTCATTCATTAGCTGAAACAACAATTGTCCATCTTTTACCTTATCGTATGCATCAACTGATTTTAGAAACACGGTTCCCTGTGGGCAGAAGATAAGAAAGTTTATGATGGTACGGTTTCTTTGATCAGTCAATCCATCTGACATGATGGTACATCCTGTTCTTGCCCATGAGTCCTTGAAATCTTTCAAATACTCATTAACGGAGACAATTTCTTTCTGCAAACAATACCCCCTTAGCTCATGCATAGTAGGGCCTTTGAAGCCTTTTTCAGCAGCATGTATGGCATCAAAAATAGGCTCATAATATGGTGAACGAGAAGCATGGAAGGGGATATCAGCATCATACCGCCATCTAGCTATGTAGTCACAAGCAGTCACCCTCAATTCTTTCTTCCAATGGTCATCTAAAGTGGGCTGCAAATGACTTCTACTAGGTTAAGGACCATGTGCATCTGATGGAGAGGAGGGAGTGAAATAACTTTTGATATTCATATCACCCTTTTTCATTTTACCCTTTCCCTTTTCTTAAAAGACTCAAAAGAGGGAGGAACATATCAGAAGGGGCTGGATGCATCAATACAAGGGATAGAGAAAGAAACCTCAAAATCAAAATGGGGGTTGGTAGCCAGCATTTTTTGTATATTCCTCTTCCTCCCAATTTTTCTTTTTTCCTAGTCTTATCTTCTTTAAACTTCTCAAAGCTGGCTAACAAATCCTTCATAATCTCCCCAATTTTTGGTGAGGTACATGGAGTAATTTGGCCTCTAATCCCCACCAAGTGTTGTTTCTGCCTATTAATGCCCTCAAGTCCTTCCTTCATTTTCCTATGGCAAAATTTACAATGCATTTGACTATCAACCACTTCAACATATGCCCAAGCAGCATCTTTCACTCTAAGTGGCATTTTTTGACTTGGAAATGAAAGAAAACAATCTGAAAATGAAAACAAAACAAAAAAGCATTGATTCAATGTTCATTTCTTTCCCAAAAAACACTCTTTAGGATTTCCAGATTTGCACATAAAATTTAATAAGCAACAACAGATTTTTACAAGTGAAAAAAATACCTCCAGGCACAAACTGCCTCCTCAAGCTTGCTCCAAGAAACCAACTTCTCAATGGCAAATGCTGCTCCAAATGGCTACCCAAGAAGCTCCTCACTCCAGCTACAATGCTTGCCCAAGACTCCTCACTACTGCTCCAAAAACAAACTCAACAACTCCTCACAAATTCTCACTAAAATTCTCACTCAAATGCATGAGATGGTTGTGAGAAAATAAGAGGGGTTGGATGGGTTAAATAGGGTTTAGGAGAGGGGAATGGACCCCAAAGACAAAATAGAGAAAACACATTCAGGTTTGGAGTCCCCCAAAAAAACAAAATTAAAAGAAAATGATTGAGTTACGGGTTTCTGGGCCGCTATCTCTAACCTGGCCGAGTTAATGCGGGCTCGGTCGAGCCGGCCGGCCGAACTGAATCCAAGGCCATGTCACTTTTTTTTGGCCTGGCTCAAACCAACTCGGCCGAGTCAGTTCCGGGCCGGCCGATTTTGAAAACAAAGAATGCAACTAGTCAACTATGAGGTCAAACTGACCAACAAAACAATGGTCAAACCTGGTCCACAATCCTCAAGTTAAGCCCTTAAACTACCCTGCAATTTGGCCCTGCAAATCAACCCTACAACTTCGGCCACGCAACTTAGACCTTATAACTCGACCCTACAATTTTGGCCCTGCAATTCGGCCCTGCAGCTTGACTTGCCCAAAAACTGCTACCCAGTATTCACATGTGCGAGGTCTAGAAAGAGAAATGCGAGCTAGAGAGAGAGAGAGAGAGAGAGAGAACTTCATCCTTCTTCTTTGTCCTTCCTATCCTTCACTTGGATGCCTAGAAACTTCTTTCTTGTGTGAGGTCGAATGGTGCAATTGTGGAGGAAGTTGAATGCCTTTATATAGTGTTTATCCTTCGCGAATGGGTGTGTCTCTTCATTGGGGCTAACTTGACTTGAGGGAGGGCCGACTTGACTATCTTGGAGCCAAAAATTCAAAATTTCAAAATTTTCTCTTTTAAAATCTGACATGAAGAACATGTCTTACAATAATTCTTTCAAGGGCTAAATATTCAAAATGACATGAACATGTTTTACAAATTCTTTATACATTACAAAGGCTAAAATATAAATTATGAAGACCAACCATAGCTACAAAATTCAACATTTTGCACCTTCCAAAGAGCAATGATGACCTTGCAGATGTAGCATTGGCTCTCCAGCATAAAGCATTGGGTACTTTGATGATTCCACATGAAGATTGAAACCTCACAGTACCCTCAAAAGATGAAATGTTGAGCTCCTCTTGCTTGTTGTTGGATTTACTTGGTGTTGTATCTAGCAGACCCAAGATGCTGGTTGGCCCTGACACTATTTGATGGGCCTTGCTTGATTCAAAGTCCAAATAATGATGGTCATCCCCGGGATGACATGGGAGGATTTGTACTCACACTTGGAGCCCCAACATTGGAGAGAGATATTGTCGTGTTATCCATCTAGCCCTTAAGAGGGTGACATAAGTCACCCAGAGCATGGTTTTTAGACATGGAGGCACTTCTTGAGGTCTCCCCTCAAGACTTGGAGTTGATTATGATGATGGAACATCCCACTAGCCCATGCCATGTTGGCATTATGACACAGGTTTGGCATTATGGCATAGGTATTGTCCTTGATGGCAACTCACTCAAATGGCAGATCACAGCGCAGGCACTCGGAATGGAAGAAAATAAGATATACGCAGGTTCCTCTCAGCAAAGTCGCGTATACACGCAGGATCACCAATCAAAAGGCGAGTATACATATGCACGCACTTTCATGCAAAGAAAAGCGTGTACATATGGGAAAATTTATGTTTGATCCATGGTATTAGTCCGACATATTTGAACCTATGGTTTTGGTCCTTGGTATTGCATACAAAGTGTTGAACCCTTGGTATTGGGTCCCTAGTATTGGTTCTCAATGGTTTTGGACCATGGTTAAGAAAGGCCTAAGACTATAAAAAGGGAAGGAGATCATTTGGCAAGGGCATTGATTCAAGGATTGAATATCTGAAGAAGAGCAAGATCTAGAACACTGTGATTGGTTTATGGTGCATTGCTGAATTTGATCCAACGAGGAACCTGAGCTCTAAAAGATGGATAAGTTCTATTGATGAATCAAGACCTTAAGGCTAAAATAGTAGTATCATTGTATGGTTTTTGATCTGTTGTATTTGGCGCGTGATTAGAACTCTAAATATGATAAACTGGGTATATTTGATGTCTAAATACTTGAAAAGAGAAAATCGCCTTGTATAGATCTGTACGCAGGTTCCGCACATCAGAGGCGCGTATACACGCAAATTCAGCGAAATAAGACAGCGTATACACTGGTTGGCATTGATACAACTGCATATGTACGCAGGTTCCGCATAGTGAAGTAGCATATGTTTCATGAAATATGCTTTAGCTGCTTCTGGTTATTGCTGAAGTGCTCTAGTTCAGAATTGGTGTCTGGTTACTGTTACTGTTGTCTAGTTACAGCATTCTGAGAAGTGTTTGGTTGATTCTATATTGGGTTGTACAAAGGAGATTGATTGTTGCAGATATACTTGATGTATGATTGATGTTATTCATGGATCCAGTCTGAAAATTTATGAAACGTGATCCCTGGAAGAGAAGGTTGTAGCCTTCTGCAGGTAGCACCCTGCGTACTAGTACCTCAGCTAGTACAAGAGCTAAAGGGGGTTGTAGCTCCGTTTCAGGTGAAGCTGGAGAACGAGACAAGGTTGTAGCCTTCTGCAGGTAGCAGCCTGCATACTGGTATAAGACTGCACCAGTACAGAAACATTGTAAAAAGAAGTTTCCAATTGAAAGAAGATAGAGATGAATTGCAACAGGGGGTTTTCACCCGCAATGGGTTTCCACCTTATATCTTGTGTTCTTGTGTGTGATTGTCTGCACTAGTTTTCTGTTCCTGATTGATGTTTATATGGTTCTGACACACAGATTTAAGATTAACATCTGAAGAATGATTAAATTACAAGTTTGTGAGTTATACGTTGTTTTATTTAACCGAAGTTGTGTATATACGTTGGTTTATCTAACTAAAGTAGCGTATACAAATCTGTATATGAATTGAAAAAATAATTGACTTGATAATATTGATTCACCCCCCCTCTCAGTATTATTTCCAACATGCCATGCATTTTTGCAACGTTTATGGCCAAAAAGGGCATGACACCATGATTTTGGAGGATATTGACCCACACTTGTGGGCTTTTATTGCATTAGTTTACTAGTTTGAGCTATGGAGATCGCTTGTAACCCCTTGTCTTGTCAAACACTCAAAGTAAAACTTGTTTTAGGGCTTGTAGGATAATATTTTTATAAAAGAGAAGGGATATACCTCGTATAAATAGAGGATCCCTTCATTCACTCTATTCATCATCACACATGTAAATTCGGCCTCTCTTAGAAGAGTGTGGATTGTCTTGTCTTATTCACTACTTGGTAAAAATGTGATTCTACGGAGCATCTCTCTATTTGAGATTAACTATTGCATTGGAGGCATCTTTTTAGGATTTAAAGAAGGCTTTTTCTTGGACGGATTTGTAAGTTATTGCTGATTTTTCATATTTCGCATGTCAATGGATTAATGTTAGGGTTTCTATATGTTCCATGACTAAAGGCCTATTGTTTATTGGAAATATTGGTAAACTTTGCATGTTAAATATATTCTCCCTTGAAATCCATAGAACTCCTAATGTGCACCTTCTATCTGATTTCTCCCCTCACAAAAAAGATAGGGTTTTATAAGAGGAAAACATATTTTCCCTATTACTCCAATCAATTTTCTTTTTCCTTTTAATTTTTCCCTAAAACTCCACTTTCCCAAGTAGGATTAGGCACTAGCTAAAGTTGTGTTGATCAAAAATCATTAAAATACACTTCTTTTATATCTCCTAGGCTTTTTAAGGCAGGCCGCTATGGCTTTTCTAGGGATGTTTGAGGATTAATATTTAGGGTTTGCCTTCTTATACCTTTTAAATGCAAAATCTAACTTTTGTTGTGGTGAATTCTCCCCAAATAGGGCTGACATCATCCTTCCTTATCTATTTGTGCCCTAGAAACCCTAAACCCTATCCAAGCTTCAATTGGACACCTATTTGAGGGTTTATCTTGTTCCTTTTTCTGATCCAAACATTACAATAAACCCTTTTTCTAACTTCTATATGCTTAAGTATTCCTTTATCATTGTATATCAATAAGCCCTGGCCTATGAAGGCCCTTGTCTAGTCTAGGGTTAGAATACTTGTCCCTGGATAAACAAGAATTGAGTCTGTTCCATCATTAAGGTATATTTCCCTAGTCTATTTATATCACCTGAAGCCCTATAATTTGAATATCGTTATACATGGATACAGGGAAGCCTCCCTTGTGGTGAAACTCCACTAAACAGCAGGAGGAAGATTGAGGTGACAGTAGCAATCCTTCATCATTGTTGCTATAGGGTCTGGCCCTCACCTTGTGAGTCTTGTGAGTCCCCTCACAAGGCCTGCTAGATTTTGTGGCAATGGGATGCAGAGGAATCTCCCCCACGTGGCACGCCCATGCTGTAAGGAATCCTCTGCAACACTCATGCTCCTTCCTTCAATAGTGCACCATTTTCCTAGGAAAACAACTCAGAGCAACCAAAAAGTAACAAGCAATGTATCCCATACTTGGGAAAATAGGATAAATTTTCATCCTAGATAAAAATAAACATAAAAAGTAACAAAAGCAGGTACACTGTGAAGAAGCAAATGGAGTGTTCTTGGAACTCTTTTACGACTACGTACTTATTTGGAAAGACGAAAAATAAAAAAAGATTAACTACCATCAGATTCTCCATGCCTCATGTACAATTAGGTGGCATAAATAAAAACCTGAGCCTAAAAAAAGAAAAAGCATAACCCTGACACTGGAACCTATAAGAAGAAACCCTGTTAAGGCATTTAACAGTGAAAAATTAAAGACGAGAGCAAAGGCAGAGCAACTACTTCAATGAGTGAGTGTTCCCACATAATTGGGGAGGTCAGCTCAGTTAGAGGCCCTCATAGAGTTAGGTAAGGTTCAGTAAAATATAACTAAAAGCATGTATTACCTATGTAAAGGGAAATTTAGCCGACAAAAATGCATTCTACATGTCTCTGTATCTCAGCTTTTACTGTGCCCATCATTGCTCTTTTAACCTTTTTATTAAGCAAGTTTGACCTTTTGCCTAGAGAGGTTCAACTTGCATATTTTGCACCAATATAAGTTTGGCTGAACGACTTCAATGAGTGAGTGTGGAAGCAGAGTTGGGGATGTCAGCTCAGTTACAGGCCATCACATAGTTAGATAAAACTCAGTAAATTTTAACTCAGCATGTTTTACCGAGGTAAAGGGTAATTTGGCCTACAAAAATGCATTCTACAGAATGTCTTTGTATATCAGCTTCTACCATGCCCATCATTGTTCTTTTAGGCTTTATATTAAGTTTCAAGTTCGATTGTTTCACTACAGAGGTTCCTCTTGCATATTTGCTGCCAAGGTTGTTTTGGCTAGTGCTACCCTTTCAAGCATTTTTCAGCCCTGTTCTAAAGATCTGCCTAAGGTTGAACCAAATATTACCCTTCCAAGGAAGTACAACCTTTTATAGGTTTGTGCACTACTTTGAAGTTTTCACACTAACAGAAGGTGAGACCTGCACTACAGTTGTTCATAATCAACCCAAAGCTTGCTAAAGAGTAGGACTCTTTAGTTACATGAAATGCAAAAATTCTGTCTTGCTGATATATTTTCCTTTCAAGGTCCTTTGTTACTTTGACCCTCTCGTATATCTAAAACATTGGACTGAATCATTATAATTTGTAGAAAATTTTAAGATTTGAAAAACATATATTTCTATGAAAAGATTAAGACAAAACTATCACGCTTCTGCCTACATCACTGCTGAACCTAGCCCAATTCTGATGACTCAAATAAGATCCCAACCTAAGATGAATTGGTCGGTTCTCTACTTTTCCTATTAATTTAATTAGGCATATTTTATTCCATCTAAAGCTAAATTATGTGCAGACGCTTGAAAATAATTGGAATAGAGATGTTTTCTAAATGCCAATTTACCTGTAAATGCCATGAGTGACCAATTCATGGTCATCTCGGAGGTACATTTTGACATCATGTGTAAAGCCGCGGCGAGCAGTAAGTATACCAGTTTTGCGTACCAATTCTCCAGCCACAACCATTACAAGGCCTATGTTGCTTAACCACCACTGCATCTTCAAGTCCGGAACAAAAGTAAATTCTATGGCATATTCTATCAACCCACAGACCATTGCAAGAATATATTGCTTGCTGATAAGTAATGCTGCAATCAAAATTCAGAGAACATCAGCTGGAAGTTTGCAAAACTAAGATGGAGTTCAGCAGCAAGGCATCTACTACCATAATCTGGAATTCGGATAGGATGTTACAGCAGCAGTCAGCGTTGTCTACATCGATACTTGAGTCAGAATAACATTAAACTTTAAGCGAGGAATTATAAAAGAAAATAACACAAATTGTTATTCAGGTATAGGCAGAAACCAAGGCAATATAAAATGAAAAATAGAAGATGCCAAAAGTTTTAGATGGATATTAATCAAAACAGAAGGATGCAGCATTCAGTAACCTGAGGAAGAAAACTGCTCTAGACACCTACAAACAATAGGAATAGACTTCAGCTCTTCAACATGACAGGACACCAGAACCTCTACCAAGTGGGTTAGGTAATTATTATATTCCATAAATTATTGTAGCTAAGTAATCCCCTAGCTGGTCCCAATATGTACCAAATCAGAAAATGTAAAAACAGAAGCCTTGCATAGTTTACAAGCTTTCTTAACACACCAGTTACAACCACCAAACCTTTACATGTCATTATTTGTGAATGCCCACTTCCTTAAACTTGTCTTTAATTACAGCATTAATTTACTACAACCATCAAAATTGTATACATGAAATGTTTTTAACTTTTTGTAGCACAATTAGCACTAAATGTTGTATACCAAACACACATGTGCCTATTCAGGTTCAAAATTGCTAACTTTCTTTGATTAAGTATGTCAGGATAGTCATGGAAATTTTCAAAAATTGCAACTTGCTGTTCAGCATGTGATTTGACCAATTATAGCTTGTGCCTCGCTCTTTATTGGTTCTAGGTTATCTTGTCTGCATCAAGAACCTTAATAACATCATTTTAGCTGAGCATTTCTGAGATATAATTTTCCTGCCTCACAAACATGCTCCCCCCTACCATTTAGGCTACTTTTCGCTTCTTTTCTATAAAAAAATTACATGATTGGAAAGAAATTTTCTAGCATAGTATCAATGGTAAATAACAAACCAGGAATATACACTAATTCCACTACCACGTTTTTGCCTTCAGGGCCAAGTATATAATTAGGATCAGAACTTGCAGGTTAAGGCTTGGCTATTAGAATTCTTACAGTGAATGTCCCTTTCAAGTTGGATGAAGTATGGCAAACTAAAGAGGGTCAAAAATACAGCAACAAGCAGCAAAAGGTACTTTTGCATTGGCTAAGTGTCAAGCATGCAAGAGTCATCCAAAGTCCCCTTAGCATACTTCAAGTTATTGAGTGAGTTGCTTTTGTAATTTAGCCCAAGTCTAACTTAGCAAAAGCACATAATTAAAAATATTTGGCTATTGAGCTAAAGAAACTAACAAAAAGTATATTATTTACTTTACTAAATTTGTTTTAACCTCAACCGTTAAACTCATGTGGGTTAGGATTCAATCCTAGCCATCTATCACTTTGGAAATTAAGGTTAGGGATATAGCTCAATGAAAAAATTTAAAAGCAAGGCTAAGGAGAAGAGAAAGACACAAGAGAGAATATGATACTCAGAGTTGAAGAGAGAGGGAGTGTTGCAGCAGTGGAGAAAAATCCAAAGAAGGAAGATTGGTTGGACACCAAGGCCATACTAATTTATTATTTTTCTGAGCAACAGATTTGCAGAGAGCTGCACATGTGAGCGAGTTTCAGCTTCAGAGGAGCGAAGGGTTTGTGCAAGGGAGCCGTGATAGCAAGGAAATATTTGGGCCACATGCACAAGAGAGATAGTCCACAGGCCGCATGTGTGACGACTACGAGTGTGTGAGGCCTCGTGTGAGTTTCTAGAAGGCCACATGAGTGGAGAGAAGCAAGCAAAGGTGCAGATCGAATCTTCTTATAGGCTAATAAACAAGATTCTAAATTGCTGTAAATTTTCTAGTAATTTCATTGTGGACCATTTTCCCTGTAAGGGAGCCCTCATTATTCAAATAATAAAAGTGAAGAGAAATTGGTAAAACAGTGCGAAACACGCATATGGAATTCCCAATGAATTAATGAATTGATTGAGCAACAATACTCAATAATAATACAGAGATATTTACAAAGATAGAAACATCAAGTTTCTATGTAAGATTCAGTTTCATCTAAGAAACTGCTAAAGAAAGGAAAATAGCAACAACTAGAAGAATGAGCATTAAACTAAATTAGAATTATTCTAATACCCTCCCTTAATGCTCAATCTATTTACAACGCCAATAGTCCCCCTGAATTGTTCAAACTTAGCAGGACCAAGAGGCTTGGTGAAGATGTCTGCGGGCTGCTCTATTGTGGGAACATATCTCAACTGAACAGATCCGTCTTCAACAAGCTGGAGAATGTAGTGGCAATGAGTTTCCACATGTTTTGTTCGTTCATGAAAGACGGGATTTTTGGCAAGTTTGAGCACTCCCTGATTATCACAAAACAATGGAGTAGGACCTGTCTGGGAAACATGCATATCTGCAAGCATACGTCAAAGCCAAACTGCCTCACGGGATGCCTTAACTGCTCCCCGATACTCTGCTTTTGTTGAGGAGAGAGCCACGGCTTGCTGCTTCTTACTAGTCCAGGTGACAGCACCAGATCCTAGACTAAACACATACCCAGCTGTAGATTTACGATCATCAACTGAACCGGCCCAGTTAGAATCTGTGTAACCACTGAGTATAGGTTCGGAACTGTGAGTGTATAGGAGTCCATACTCAGAAGAGCCACGTACATATCGTAGCACACGCTTTGCTGCTATCCAATGATCAGCGTTAGGAGCTGACATGAAACAGGAAATGTAGCTGACTGCAAAACTGATGTCTGGTCTGGTGGCAGTAAGATAGATGAGACTACCCACTAATTGCCTGAATAAAGTGTCATCTACAAGAAGAGAGGATGACTGAGCTGAAAGTTTGAGCCCTGGTTCCATAGGAGTCGTAGCTGGTTTGCAATCCTGCATTCTGAACCTGTCCACAAGATTTTTGGCATACTTGGACTGAGAGAGAAAGATGTGATTCTCAGTCTGCCAAACTTCAACCCCTAGACAGTAGTGAAGAAGACCCACGTTGGTCATATCAAAAGTTCTGCATAAGTTTTGTTTGATCCCATGGATCAAATGTGCAGAGTTGCCAGTAATAATAAGGTCATCTACATAGACAACCACAAACAGTATATCATCACCAGTATGCTTGATATATAGATTTGCATCAGATGGGCTCCGCTGAAAGCCATGATCTGTCAGGTATTGATCAATTTTTTGTGTACCAAGCTCGAGGAGCTTGTTTCAATCCATAGAGGGCTTTAGCTAATCTACACACTTTCTGTTCTTGACCAGCAATCTGAAATCCTGGAGGTTGTGTCATGTAGACTTCTTCCTGTAAGTCACCATTTAGGAAAGCACTTTTTACATCCATCTGATGAGCTTTCCATTTGAACTGAGTTGCTAGGGCAAGAACAAGACGTATGGTGCTCATCTTGGCTGTAGGAGCAAAAGTCTCCTCATAGTCAATGCCTTCCTTCTGTGAGAATCCTCGAGCCACAAGACAAGCTTTATACTTGTCTAGAGATCCATTGGCTTTGTATTTCACTTTATATACCCATTTGCAGCTAATGGGCTTTTTCCCTTCAAGAAGATCAGAAAGGGTCCATGTGTGATTTTCCTGAAGACTCTGAAATTCAGCGTCCATAGCCTGTTCCCATTCAGGTGTACCCTTAGCCTCTGAGTAAGTTTGAGGCTCAAAGATACTGTGTATATTAGCCGTAAGCGCAAAATTTACTGTAGACTGATGTGTGCTCTTATGTCTAGAAGTGCGTCCTTCAAGGAGTTCATCATCCCGAAGATCACCAATGGTTTTAGCCCACCATTTTGGTCGAAGAGTAGAGGAACTAACATCAAGAGGAGAAGAAGAGGGGTCAAGAGCAATAGGAGCAGCAAGAGAAGAGTTATTTTCCGGAGGAAGCTCAGGCAGTGTATTATCAAACATCGATACTGCATCATCCCTCCCATCAGGTGGACCTAGCGGAAGAAGAACACTGAGGCTGCTCTGTAGAACACTGCTCAGAAGAAGAAGACTGAAAGAATCCTCTGTCTTCATCAAATACCACATCTCGACTGAAGCTAAGACGACTAGTGGCAATATCTATTAGTCTATAGGCCTTGTGGTGATCACTGTACCCTGTCATCATGAGTTTCTGGCTTTTGGAATCCAACTTAGAGCGCTTAGCAGCTGGAATCCAAACATATGCAATTGAGCCGAATACTTTGAGGTGAATGATCTTAGGCTTACGACCAGACCACACCTCTTCGGGAGTCTTCCCTTTAACAGCCTAAGTGGGTGATCTGTTAAGAAGATAGACATCAGTAAAGACTGCTTCAGCCCAGAATTTGTTTGGAACATTCTTGTGCTGTAACATGGAGCGAGCCATTTCAACAACCATGCGGTTGCGGCGTTCAACAACATTGTTCTGCTGAGGGGTGTAGGGTGTAGTGAACTAGCGTTTTATGCCATGAGTATCACAGAAGTTGGAAAAAGAAGAAGAACAAAATTCCCCCGCGTTATCTGTCCTAAGAGTCATGATATTACAGCTAGACTCTTTTTCAACTAAGGTTTTAAACTTCTGAAATATACTAAATGCATCAGATTTATTTTTTAGAAAATATACCCACATCTTTCTACTGGAATCATCTACAATAAGCAAAAAATATTTGCAAGCAGTGATAGAAGATGTTTTCATGGGACCACAAATATCAACATGAATTAGCTGGAGTACCTTAGATGCGCGCCAAGATTCTCCATTCGTGAATGAAGACCGATGTTGTTTTCCAGCTTGACACGCGCCGCATACGCCCAACTGCTGAGTCTGAATATCAGGTAATCCTGACATAAGTCCTTCCCGAGAGAGTTGAGAGAGATACTGCATGTTTAGGTGACCATATCGTTGATGCCATGGAGTGTTGATGGGAGAAACACGAGCTGCTAGAGCCACTTCTGGAGAATCACAATATCAAGAAGCCTGTATAAACCATGATCTTCTAGACCAACAGCAACTGTAAGACTAGTTTCTCTGTCGATAATAGAGCATTTGTGCGCTCTGAATACTACATCAAGCTGAGGAGAGTTCCTCATAATCTGACTAACAGACAGCAGATTAATTTCCATACCAGGAACATATTATACATTCAAGAAGATGAGTGTGCGACCACCAAACTGGATTTGAACTGTACCTCCGCCAAATACCATGGAATCACTGAATGGTGAGAAGTCAATAAACCAGTCACGCCTATGAGAGAAATGGCGTGATGCACCAGAGTCAATGTACCAGGCAGAAGATGGAACATGATCTGACCTTTTGGTCATAAAAGCATAGAAGGCCGAATCTGTCTGCTCTGAATGTTCTGCAACATTTGCTGTCTGATGGAGCCCTCCCTGTTTCTTCTGTTCAGAAGCAATCCTTTGGCGGCAATCTTTCTTTATGTGGCCAAACTTGTGACAGTAATTACAATGCACATTTTTCTTTCTAGCAGCATCAAAAGGCTGAGACGAACTTTTCTGCTGAAAGTACTGAGAGGGCTGATATTTAGCTGCAAAAGCATTTTCGGAGGCGGTTGATGCTGTACTACTACCAAACTGTTGTTTCCAACGATCTTGCTGCATGAGTTTGGTACATAATTCTGGAAACTTCAGATCAACATCAGTGGCAGTAATGTTGAGTGTTTCGATAAAATGCTCATAAGATTTTGGTAGACTTTTCAAAGTGATGACTACCATATCTTCTTCCTCCATGGTGCGACCAATGGCTTCGAGCTGATCTCGAATGTCTTTAATCTTGTTGAGATGTTCCTGTAAAGAAATATGTTTGTCCATCATGATGGAGAACCACTGATTTTTGAGAAAGAAAGCTCTGCTCTTGTCAGATGTCTCGTGCAGTTCTTTCAACTGTTGCCAAATCCCGGCAGATGTTTTGCCAGAAGGAATCTATGATAACTGATCATCAGCCACAGAGAGCTTGAGAAGCATAACAGCCTCTCGATTTCTATCATCAAACTTATCTTGATCAGTACCAGCTGTACCGGGACGAGTTTCTTTGCCCAAAATGAGCTGATCAAGACGCCTGTATTCAAAGATGGTCAACATTCTTTGTTTCCAGATGTTATAATTGCTGCCATTAAAGCGTTGATTGCCTTCTAGCATCAAATTTGGTGAGGGAGGCCATCTGTACTTTTCTTGAGGACTGAACTGAACAATTCTGCCTCTTAAATCAGATCTTGGCCACCAACTTGAATTGATAAATGTTGTTTAAAAAATCAACCAATAAAAGGAAATAATGCCAAATACCCAGTATGAAAAGAAATGACTTAGCGCCTGATAATGACTGTTTTCGATCTCTTCTGAAAAATATATATATAAACCAGTCTTTGCACTGCAAAAAAATTAAAAAAACTGCGTCTTCAAAGTTTTACGCTTTGAAACCCGTAATACTTATCAATTTGAAGTTCCGGGGATCGAGCACCATTCGCAGATCCCACCCGCAGAAGGTTTAGAGGTTATGGGCCCACCACGCTTCCTCTGCGCCTATGATAAAATTCTGGCGGCGGTTAACATGTGCGTTAACAGGTCTAGCGGCGTTAACAAGTGTGTTAACAAGTCTGGCGGCGTTTAACAGGTGCGTGAACAGGTGAAACGAATGCGGGCGTAGAGGCGGTAGTCACTGCATTTGTTTGAAGCACTGAAGTTACGCCCCGCAGCTACTGTATAAAGACGGCTTGCAGAAAAAAAAAAAAAAAAAAAAAAAAAAAAAAAAAAAAAAAAACAGTCACGGGATTATCATCCCGATCACACGATTTCTCTCGCTCGCGTATGGATATTGTGGTCACGTGGAGAAATAGTTTCAGCAGTCGAGCAGCACACATCAGCCGTCTCGTCACGCGCCTGGGTACTGACTTATCGTAGGCTAGGTTTTTTATTATCCACAAGGATATCCGCTGACCCACGAAGGCGTTAAACCTAGAACCGCACTATCAACCAAACGTAAAATGCTTCTGCTCAGTCTGCGGCTGTATAGAAAGATTTTCAAAGTCCCCCACCAATTAAAAACAAGCGAGCCCGCTCGGTGAGAACCGATCCGTCGATTAACCAAATCCCACGGATTAATTGCTAAAAGGGCAAATTTCGCTTAAAGGGCAGATTTGTCTGTCAAAAACGAAATTTTCCACCTGGCTTTTACGTGTGAATTGTTGTTATGCACAGCGTCACCGGATCACGTCAACGGAATTTGGACTGTGTCACTTGTAACCCTTTGGGATCGATGCCAATAACTGAGATCCGCTCCACTCCAAAAAAAACTGGAATTCGCACCAATTATTTCGAAGAATTATGAAGAATCCACTTCCTGTATCGAGATAGACGATTGTAAGCTTTTATCACAATGAGCAGAGCCGAAGCTAAGACTCAGTGAAGGCTATCTGGCTTACAGAGGGCTCGACCTTAGAAAGGGATGACAGAGAGAACTCAAGACCTTGAGCTCTGATACCATAAAACAGTGTGAAACACGCATATGGAATTCCCAATGAATTAATGAATTGATTGAGCAACAATACTCAATAATAATACAGAGATATTTACAAAGATAGAAACATCAAGTTTTTATGTAAGATTCAGTTTCATCTAAGAAACTGCTAAAGAAAGGAAAATAGCAACAACTAAAAGAAGGAGCATTAAACTAAATTAGAATTATTCTAATAATTGGAGGGTTATTTGTTGTGTGAAAGATTTCCATTTAGTAATTGCAGAAATATTTTATGGATATAAATAATTGCTAGGAATTAAAATCAGATCTAGAATTGAGAAATTAACATAGTATCAGAGCAATAACACTAAAGAAACCAGATTTATTACAAGTTACAATAGCTTTTCTTAAATTGAGTAACAAATTTTCCATTGGGTTTCTGATTTGGGAGATCCTTGCAACCAATTTGAGGTTTGAAGACAGATTGGAGGGCGCATCTAACTTCATCCCTTGGAAGGCGAGGGTTTCATTGATTCTCATGGAAAATAGCATACGAAAGTTTTCCAACACCAAACTCACCCTACTTGAGAATGGTGCAAAACTAGTCATCCACACTCAAAAGGATGTAAAAGCCAGAAGGATTATCTTGGATGTAGTGAAGGATCATGAGATTCCTCATCTATCCAAGAAGAATACAACAAGGGAAATGTGGGAGGCTCTGACGAAGCTATACCAAAGTGATAACACCAACAGAAAGATGGTGCGAAGAGAGAAACTCAAGAGCACCAAGGTGACCAAATTATCTTATCTCACCAAGATCACACGTGTTTGTGGTGAGTTGGCTGGAGTTGGGGAGACCGTGACAGATGGAGACATGGTAAGGACGGCCCTAAATGGTTTCACTAAGCCATGGGCTCTCCTTTCATCAAGGGCATTGTGAGACGAGAGAAACTTCCTGATTAGGACAGACTGTGGGATGATTTCATGCAGGAAAAGATTCGAGGGGAATCTCTCTTGGAAAGTTAGCATAGGGGTGATTATGAGAATTTTTCTCTTGCCAGTCACGCAAGGAAGGGCAAGGGGAAGGTCAACAAGGTTACAAGTGGAGAGGCTACTTCATAGGCTAGAAAGAAGAAATATATGAGCAAATTGAAATGCTTTGTGTGCCACAAGAGTGGCCATTATGCTTCAGTGCCCAAACAAGAAGGGTCAGATAAAGGCACAGCATGTTGCAACTTCTACAGATACTCAAGTAAATGAGTTTGCTACGAGATTCGAGAAGCACTTCTCATTGGTGTCTTGCCTTTCTAGAACTGTAGCCAAGAGTGTCTGGTTTGTGGATAGTGATGCTTCTAGACACATAGCAGAAGCACGGGTGATTTTCACCAATCTGTTAGAGGATGACACAGATCTACATGTGGAGCTTGGCAATATTGTCAAGTATGGTGTAGAGAGAATTGGGACCATTCAGTTTCAGTTGGCATCAGGATGTCCTCTAGAGGTGATAGATAGATTGTATGTTCCACAACTAACAAAGAATTTATCTCAATCTCAACCGTGGAGAATAGGGGCTATGTCATCTATTTTAAGGATGGGCAGGTTCTTATTCGACTAAGAGATCCTATCTTTGACTCAGGGAGAGTGATTGGAGGCAAATAATAGAATCTATATTTCGTATATGTTGAAGGCTCAGCCTCTACGAGCCTAGTTTATAACAATGACAACCTATGTGAGCTTTGGCATAGGAGGATGGGTCATTTGCATCATAAAGCATTTCCCATACTGAAGAAGATTGTCACCGGTCTTCCAAAGTTCTACATGAAGCAGTAAGGAGTGTGCAAGGGATGTGCACTTGGCAAGTATGCAAAGGTTGCTTTTCCAAGCAGCGAGAGCAAGTCCAAGGGGACCTTAGATCTGGTACATACACATGTGTGCAGTCCTACATCAATGGCATCCTTGAGTGCTTATAGTTACTATGTGACCTTCATCGATGATTCCTCTAAGAGACGTGGATCTACTTCATGAGAACCAAGGATGTGGTCTTCAATTGGTTCCAGGAATTTAAAGCTCTTGTGGAGAATTAGATGGAGAAGAAGATCAGAGTTCTAATGTCAAATAATGGAGTTGAGTATACCTCCAACGACTTCCAGAATTTCTATAAGGAGGCAAGAATCAAGAAGGCACTAACAATGCCTTATAACCCATGGCAAAATGGAGTTGCTAAGAGAAAGAACAAGCCCATAATTGGAGCTTCCAAGGCAATGATTTATGACCAAGATCTAACCATGTTCCTTTAGGCAGAGCCATGCAATATGTCAGTGTATGTGCAAAACAGGAGTCCTCATAAGGTCTTGGGGGACAAGACTCTTGAGTAGGCGTTCACAAGAGTAAAACCAAAGATCAGGCATCTTCTCATCTCCAGTTGTCTAGTATATGTCCATGTACCTTCAAAGAAGAGGACGAATCTAGAACCCTCAACAGAGAAGGGCATCTTTACAAGGTATAGTGAGACTTCAAAGGCAGATAAGGTGTATATTCAAACATAGAGGAAGACTTGTTAGAATCACGATTGTCGTTAAACCAAAACCCACAGGCATTAGTCTCTGCTACAATAGCCAGAGTTAGGATCCACGAGGGGCAAATAGTCCATGTCGTGAAACACACGGGGAAAGCTGAACCCAATGTCCAACAACCTCCCCCCCAATGTGAGTCGAGTGAGTTTTGAACTCAAGGCCTGTCGCTCTGATACCAATTGTTGGAAATACTAAGAGGGGGTGAATCAGTATTTCTTAGTAATCAGCACTTATTAATCTTTTTTAGAGCATTAGTTAATCTTCAACAGTACTATTATTATTATCTTCAGATAATCATAAACATTCATCAACAGTAAACAACACCATACAACAATGCAGAAACATAGAGACAGTTGACACAAAGATTTTAGGTGGAAAACCACATCCGGGTCAGAAACCACCAAACGCTTCATAGTAATTGTCTTCTTCTCTTTAAAAGAAATAATTACATCAAGTTTTCAGCTCCAACTGAAGGTGGCTCCAACCTGTAGGACGCTCCTACGCCCTGTTTACCAGCTGCAAGCAAAAGGACGCCCTAATGCCCTAGATGTCAAGCCCCAACCTGACAAGTGTTCCAACACTCTGTTTACCAGCTACTAACAAATGGATGCTCCAACGCCCTATTCTTTATCAGCTCCAACTGAAATGACACTCCAACACCCTGTTGCATGCTAAGCACTACCCTAGCACCACCCTGCCACCCTGAAGTGTTCTCAAGCCACAACATGAAGGTGACTCCAATCGTCTGCCTAACACCATCCTACCACCCTGACAAGTCAGCGGACCATGTTTCACAATTTTCAGACTAGATCCCCTTGTACTTTGAATCAATATAAGAAAATTGTAAAGAAGATATTGTCGCTCTACTCAGTAAGGATATCACTGACAAGTCCTGGCAGCCACACTGCTCTAACTAACCAATATAAAACACAGGCATCTGCTCAATCATAATGCCAAATCAAGCCACTACACAAATTGTACATCAAACCCTGGTTGTCACTTATTACTGTACAATACATTGCCACTGTTGTGTTAAGAAATCCAAAGCATGGCAATTTAAATGATTTCTCTTATTATGACATTATCTTGTGATGGTTTATTATTATTATCCTTTCATTCAATTTATCCTTTCATTATCATCAAGACTAATGCCAACCAACAAATAGAAGAGGACACAAGATGTAGGCACGTTGCCAGGGCAAAACCCCACTCTAAGGGGAAACCCAGTCAAAATTATTCCTTCAGTAGATTCAAGATGAGACGATCAAGACCCTTACAACTTAGACTCAAGGCTACCTCCATCAAGTCATCCTTGTTTGATATTCCTTTCATTGTGTTTGCATACCAAGATTCATGTCACTGAGTTAGAACCAAATTCTTGTCACTGAGTTTGCACCGAGACATCATTACTGTAATTCCATCGAGACCTTGTTATTGTAATGCCACTAAGAAATTATCAATGTAATAGCACTGAGACCCTCTTATTGTAAGAGCACCGAGACCTCCTTCACTGTGGTGACACCAAACCCTTCTCACTGATTTGCAATGAAATTCTAAGATGGTGATTTGCAATGAGACTTTGATATGGTAGCACCAAAATTGTGGTAGTACTGTGACATCAGTCTGCATTTACCAATCCTGTGACATCCGAAATTATTTCTAAGATGATCCGAACATGTTCTTCTTTATTCCACCAAACCTTTCTTCTGAGATTTTGTGCGAGGTGTATCGTTGCATTGTGGAGCGAGGAATACCCTCCTATTTATAGTTGTTCTCCATAGTAAATAAGCCGACATGAGTACTTTGAAGAGTAGTGTCTCCACATAAGGTTAGGCCGACTTGTAGACCAACTGGTGGGCCGACTTGATGAAGGTTTGTTTGACAGCAAGGAGACTTTGATGGAGGAGTCTTCAAACAAGAATTGACTTTGACAATCAACCTAAAGCCTACAATGGAGGCTCAACCTAAGACAATTGACCCAAGCATGAAACCCATGCTTTAATAAGTCAATTAAATTAATAATAAAAATTATTTTGCTTTCTTTTGATAAATATTACATTTTGACTCAAGTACAATTTATGAAGACCGAACTGTTAAAATTGGCAACTAGGGCCAAACCTCATGTGGTTCTACTTATTTATGGCAGCTGATATTTTTCTTCGATTTCTCTCGTCGAGAGGTGTAGGATTGATCTAAAGATCATCCGATTCCGACATGTATTCATAGAGATATGAATTTATTTGTGTTATGTGACAATTCGTCAAGGTCGGCCAGCAACCAAACCACCCCCACTTGTCCTCAACGTTTCACCATAAATAGAAGAGGTCTTCAAGTCATTTCATACAATCATCTCTTGTGATCTCTCTCCACTTGTCTTTGGGTTTTGGTGGTACGAGAGATCTAAAGAGGATATGCTGCTCTAGACCTTAACACTGTCATGGAGGAGCCTTTAACACAATGAAGGAGGCTTCCTAATGCAGAAAGGAGAGATCTAATCGCAGGTCTAGAAGAGACCCTATCCACTGTCCTAAAAGGCTCCCATACGCAGTCCTAAAGGAAGGGATCCAACCTTACCCTAGCCGCAGTAAGAGTCTTAACCACAGAGATTTTTCCACTGTCCTAGCCCTAGACGCAGTCCTCTAATCCGCAGTCTCAAGAGGCCTCTATGCTGCCCTAACAGCAGTCCTCAAAGGTGATCTAATTTGTAGTTAAGGGTGACCCTTACACGCTATCTAAGGAGACTCATAGCAGCTAGAGGGGGCTCCTAACCGCAGCACTTAAGGGTGCCCTAGGACGCAGTCTATGAGGGTTCTATGCAGCAAGAGGAGGATCCTTATACGCTGGGAAGAGGAAGCCTTAACTAGCCCTAGATGCAGTCAAAGAGAAGGCCATCCGCAGTCAATGAAGCATGCCCTAGCCGCAGTCATGCAGGAGTCTTACCACAGCAAAATGATGCCTAATCTGACATCTGATTTGGACAGGGACAGCATCAAGCTTCAAGCAGATAAGGAAGGTCTGAAAATCAGTGCGAGTGGCTTGTATGACGTGGAGAAGAGTGCTGAAGGGTATTTGTTGAAGTCTGTCCACCAAGACGTCCTTTGTTAGGCTGTGTTGACAATAAATGCAAGGGCATAATTATTGTATGTTGCAGACCTTCATTTAGAAGCTATGTACAGTCACTTGGATGGAGCAAGGGGTGTAAGATCCTGAACTTGATGAAAGCTATTAACAGTGAATTCTGTGGAAGAAAAATCACTATGTTAAAGACCTTGGTTGGAAACCTTTGGAGCAGCAAAGGGGACTGTTAGAGGGCAGATTAATATAGGCCTATGTTCAGTGACCTTGGTGGAGCTCCGTCATTAATAGAAGGCAGATTGATAAGCTGATCATGTACGAGAATATGAAGGTGCAGACTTCCTTGTGAGCAGCAGAGGTGTATGCTGCTACAAGAAAACTGTGTGTTAGACCGCAGGCCATAACACCACAGTCAATATTTCATATGGGCATTTGAGGGCTCAGATCATTAGCATAATACATGGAGCTGTCATACCGCTGAAGCCATTAGAGGGCTGTATGATGCTGCTGCAATATGAGATGGGCAGTCTATTGTCATGGGTTGGTATTATTGCGTTGAAGATTAGTCAGCTAGCAAGGTGCAGCGTGGTGATGGAATCACCTTGGAGAATCAGTTGAGGAATGAGGATTGATAAGTATGCCTTCACCTAAGTTCAGAACTGCAGTCCTTGTCATCAGATCGACAACCTCATTGTGCCATCTTCATGGTGAAGATCTCTGATGTCTAATCTCTCATTTTGGCAAGTCAAAGCGTTGACTTCAAATGTATTTGTAATATCTCTCTCTCAATTGAACTATTGAAGATCATAAGAAAATTTGATCAAGGGTTTCCCCACATTGGGGTTTGTCCCTGGCTAGTGCCACATCTTGTGTCCTCTTGTCTTGGCTTGTCTTCTGCGATTTATATTTATGTTCTATCTGCATTTTACTATCATGCTAATCTGGAATTGATATTGAGCTAATATGAAAAAATGAAGTAAATTTGCTCTAAGCATAGAACATACCTAAAATTAACACTAGTTACATTCTTCAACATGTTGTTGTCACTACACTGCACTGCTCATGAATGAATATGCGTTCAAGAACTCATGAAGCAGTCTGTCCAAATCACCATACCAGGTTTCTATTGTTTCTGCAAGTACCAGGCATTGATGTCTGATGATGACTCAAGCCAAGATGCCTTAGGTTATCCCTATGACCCTCTTGCAATGCTCTCAAACTCTGGCCAAGGAAGGTTACCAGCATACGTTTTATAGCTTTCTCAGATATGGCTACGAAGCACCTTCCAAACTGTTGCCATACAATGATGTCCCTGTCTCACTTCCCAGTCATGCCAAGTCAAGTCAAAGTCAAAGCATCATATTAATATGCACATGAAGGTTGCTGCAAGATCACTCATATCTCTGCCATGTATCAATGTCAAACCTATGTGTCAATTCACTGTCAAGACTGTAAGCCTATTTGTCAAATCTATGTTTCAAATCTATATGTCAAGACACTATTAAATCTATGTGTCACTGTCAAGTCTATACTACACCACTGTCACAACCATATCATTGTTTCATCATGTCAAGTCACATTAATGCTATTAATGCTACTGCGATATATCATTAACCATAACTACTGTTATTTTCACTGCTCAAGGATACTTTCACCAACCCAATTAGACATGTTACTTGTTTCAATGTGTATCAACAAGCATTGGTGCCATATCAAGTTTATGTTAGGCTCAACTACTCAATCTTCATTGTTGTTGCTTAGAGAAACCTTCACTTGAAGCCTCAACTGTTTAACTGCTTCACTGTGGTAGATGATCAAGATCTATACTGTTGTAGATCACTATTCAAGGATGCTCTAGTGGATGACTCAGAACATTAGAGTTTGACGTTACAATGAAATTATAGGTTGTAAGCAATTTCTATGGAGGACACCTGTAACCTTTTTAAGAAGCCAAGCCTTCAAGTTGCCTTCTAAAAGATTATGTGTTATATAGACTGCACCAATCACTGGAACAAGGAGATATCAAGCGGATCCAAAGTATAACCAAAACTCTGCTCTAGTTAATCCCTTGTTGGTCTGGAGTGTTAGGGCTTTTACTACATATTTTAGTGGAAAATTATATCATAGGTAAATCATTGAAAGATAATCCTTCACTTGTGATCAAATGCAATAAAACAAAAAGCCAACAAAACTTGTGACAATTACCCCAAACAGTTTTGCATTTTGGATGCCCTAGATGATTGATTGACTGTTATAAGTCCTACTCTTAATGCCCAAACTAAACACTAAATACCATAACAAATTTCAATGAAAAGCACTGATTAAGGTGTAATGGATAACCCTTCAAGAGGTAATGAAACTCTGATCCAAAAGATGTAAACAAATTGACCCTAAAGTTTACTGCAATTGATGCCCTAGAGGGCTGAAAAAGTTCTAAGTAAAAAAGAACTGAACGTATTGTCTAAACATACCACCAGACCACAGGTTTGTACCTTCAAAATAATAAAAAAATGGCAATATGAGTCCCTTATCAAACATAAATGAAATAAATGAAGCCTGTAACCAACAGATTTTCAACAGGAAAACACTCCACAACAGATCCGAAGTAATTCAGAAGGATGACCTCAGGTCCGAATGGTTTAGAACGTACACAATTTTAACCAAGACTTTGTCAAGTTACTTACCTAGACCTTCGCTCTTCCTCAAGCTAGGGACCTGTAAAAAGAACCTCCAAGAGACCACCCAAATGTGTGACAAACAAATCTTAACACACTTAAATGTCCTTCGCCAGTTTCCTCAGGGGTCCAAGAATTTCAGAGGCAAGCTAATCAAATGATAATTGTTTTGGATCATGTGTTTGGGAGTGGATAGGTCTCCTTTTTATAGATTTGGAGAGAGCTTCTAAGGTAAACGTTGGAGGAGACTTTAGGGTCTAAAACATCTTTTAATAATGTTGACTTATCTAATAAACATAGCTAATAGGTTACCCTAATCCCTAAGTAAGAGGACCGCTAGACTTTATGGTGGAAGCATTTGGCTTATTAATTAGTGATGGATGCCATTTGTGGGTGCCAAATAGCTTGATGTCTTTCCTTAGGATGATGTCTCCATTAAACATGACAAAGAACCCTCATGCTTGATATTTAATGACCAACAACCAATAAGAGTATGCCAAGTCACCACCCCTTGGCGTTTTAGCCCATAAACTGGGGTTTTCAACTTCAAATGCAAATATCTCTCGAACCATGAGACCTCTCAAGGCGTGTCACATACCACTGGAAACATCTTGATGAGGACAATCCATTATGAATGATCTCCGGGATAAACTTATTTATTTTCCACTCCAAAATTCTCCAACAAGTTTGGGGTATATCCATTGACTAAGAAACCCAAGCTTGGAAGTTAGGGTTTTCAATTGTCCAATGGTGGAGCTTCCAACTTGATGTAATCCAAACAAATATAAGAAGTGTTCATTAACTGTTTGACATCAATAACTGGTGTTTTAGTCAAAGTCAAACCCAAGGATTAACATCAATGACAACGCCATCCAACAATTTCCCCCTTTGTCACTGATGGCAACACACGTACTCCTTCTGCAAGTACACAACTCCCCCTGACTTCACGCTTTGATCTCCTTCCCCTGATTTCTCTCCCCCTTTGACATCAATGGCAAAGGGTGACTCCCCCTGACAAATTCCCTGCTTCCTGTGGACCCGTAATTTGCTCGTGCTTCCTCTTGTCTTGCAAACTGAAAGAGATCAATGTGAACCTGTAATCTACCTGTGCTCCTCTTGACGTGAAGCCTTCTTCTATTTTCTTTCAAGATACCTTGTCTGCTTTGAAATGCCTTGATTAATGCTAGCAGCATTAATCTATCTCCCCCTGAACCTGATATAATCTCATGAACTTGACACATCTGATCAGAATCCTAAAAATGCTATTTTGTCCATAATGTTGCATATTTGTCGATTGTAGACCTATCAACAAAATGAGACACATACTGCTGCATAGACTCCCCCTCTTCAAAATTCAAGGAATCAACAAGTTGGCTTCTTCAAAATAATGTATCACCCAGCTCTTCAGCTGGACCTTCTTGACTCATGTCATCGTCTGATGTATCTATTGATTCATTATGATCTTTTGTCATTACGAATCCTAAAAGCATGACTACTGAGACTTTCTTATCTCCTTGATCATCTTGAACCTGTTTCCTTTTCCAAACTTTCTTGTACCTAATGTTAGGGTTGTCAATCATTGTAGATTCTATCTTGTACCTGCAATCTCAAGCTATGTGCCCATAGTTATGAAATTTGTAACATTCAATGTTGAGGTTACCATTCATGGAAGAGTCCACCTTATATCTGCAATCACGAGCTATATGGCCATAGTTATTGCATTTGAAACATTCAATGTTTGGCCTAGCTGACATGTACTTTCTGTTGACAAAGTCATTGTGAAATTTGTCTCGTGATTCAGCAAACCTGTTTCTAGAGTTTTGATGACACCCTCGATAATTGTACCTATCAAACACTTCACAATCCCTAGCCATATGTCCAAAGTTAGTACATGAAAAACAATAACCATTAAATGAATTACCATTCTTGGATGGTCTTTTGTATTCATTCTTCTTCGGAGGCGGTGATGTATTCCTTTGTTGTCCTTTGTCCTTGATTGCTTCAGCAACATTCTTTGGAGCTGCAACATTCTTAATCTTCTTCGGTCTTTCATCTTGATCAGTCTTTTCATCAATCTGACCTTGCTTTTTGTTTATTATTGTAGATAATTAATTATGCTGATAAATAAACAGCCAGGTTAGCGCCAAGCTGATTTAGCATGCTTATATAGTTTTCAGATCTGATGTATATTTAATGTTGGCCTAGTGCTGCACTGACTTAATATCAAGATCTGATTTTCATATCATTTTATTAGATCTCGTAAATGGCTGCTGTTGGAATGGTCCAATCTTTTAATCTGCAGTGTCTGGAATCCTGAATATTGTCTACAGGATTGTGGTGTTTGCAGATATGAACTCTTGATAGGTCTTTCAGAAGGTTTAGATTCAGTTGTAGGGCTGAAGATATATAAGTGCAGATACAATGTATTATGTCATGAAGTGAGATTCTAACAAGAAAGACCCAAGGTACAAGGATACACAGAGGATGCTATATGTGTGGAAAAGGAGCCACAGCCAGGCAACCTTGACAAGAAACACCTCCAGTTACAATCGGCAAAGAGGAGGCTACACTTGAGAGCAACAATGATCTGGGGACCCTATTAACTGACCTTTGTGATGCCAATGATAGTGACGAAGCAGCAGAACAACCCCACTTTCCTCGAGGAATCAGCTATGTTGTTTTGCTATTTCATTTTTGGAAATACCATTAGGCAATTTTTTAATGCAGTATATACTTGGTTTAAGACGAGAGCTATTCATGAGAACGATAACAAGTTTACTGTTTTTCTAGTCATTCATGATTGTAAAATCTTGAATGAACAATGTGAAATTGCCCTTTGATGAATCATTGACTGACAAACGACTGAAAATTGACTATGAAGTTGAAGTTTGAATGATTTGAAATTTGAATGATGAATTTTATCTCAAAATGAATATGAATTATTGCTGAATTACAGAACTTGTTAGTTATGTTTTTTTCATATATGTAAACCCTGGCGTGTCCTAATCCTCCGTTTCCAAAAATGGCATACCCGTACCTGCACTTGTACCCACATACGATGGTAGCTTAGGTCTGGAATATAAACAACATGGAATTACAAAGTTTTTACTAAGGATGCTAATATTCAAGCACGGTTTCATAAGCAGAGATCAATAGTTATGGAACCATGATTGGTAAATGCATTTGCAAATAATTCCCAATAAACATTCCAATGATATCTTGGAAAAATAATGTCAATAACAAGGGAAATTAAAGTTATGACATGTCCCTGGGGCCTGCATCATGGAATGAATACAAGTAGAAAAGATTCTCCTATTGTGAAGGTTCACATCAAATAACTCCAAGTATTAAGTATTTTAAATTGCTTGAAATGGGTTAACTGTCCGTCCTCCACACACCATATTTAAGTAGGAAAGTTAAAATATTCCATCCTTTGAGATTGAAAATTGATGAATTACAAAACTAATCCCTCATTATGTAAACCATTAAATGGGGCAGTTTTTCATACCTCGTATTCTTATTACAAAGGCCCCGCCTGTGGAGAGTCGAGACAAAGGACAAACAGTCATGTAGCTATTTATTTTATTTGGAAGGGAGACCACTGAAGCATCTAAAATTCTGCAGTTTCTTGTGTTCACGGGCGTTAGCTAGTTATCAGCATGTTATCCATTTCTTTGACAATCCAATTTTTAGGTTTCCTTGTACGTAGAGAATTTAATTATTAGGTATTCTTGTGCACAAACTGGCCATTTTCTATCTGGAAGGAATTAGGTGGCCTCAACCATATTATGTTTAAAATTGGCCAATTTAGGAGTCAAACTGGTGAACTGCTCTGCGACTGAGCTACATGCCCTTTTCATAAATTGCACCTTTACCGGTTTGCCGTTAAGGTTGGTTTGCTACCGCCAACCCTACGCCCCCTGAACCCTTTCAAGCAACAATTTACTTCGCCCCCCACCCAGTGCCAATCAATATCAATGTTTGACACTTGGCTCTGATAACATGTCACCCAGAACCTGCCCCAGGCGAGTGGGCTGCTTTACGACAAAGCTACATGCCCACTTTTCATGACAGGCACCCTTACCGGTGTAATATGAAGGTGTGGATTGCTATATCCAAAATATTACATCTATCTGTTTCCAGTGTCTATGCCCTAGTTCACCATATCTATCAGGTATTCGTTATTGCAACTGCCTGGTTATTTTCTGCAAATGTCAACTTTCACAATCTTCAACAATTTGGCCATGACGTTTAGCATATGATAACTATCTGTCGGTATCACACACGAGAAAGACCAATCCATGTAAAATTCATACTAGACCTCACAGATTCGATAACAAAGGGTTTCTATACAGCTATAAGCATTCCAGTTGAACTGAAACCAATATTATGCTAACTGCAAATCAAAAAACACTTACAGAATACTTGTAATCTTCCAGAAATCTACGCAGAAATTATAAGAAAGAGACTATAGAGGAAAACTAAATGAAACATTCCATGGCAGACGCCATTGACATCACTTGGCAATCAAACGCATACTATATGATGATAAACCAATAAATTCAGTGAACCACTGATTTTGCTCAGAAAGCTAAATTAATACTCAAGATAAAATTGAAGGGCTGAGTGAAGCTACAGGCTAGGTTCACTCTGGATGCTCCATGGATGATCACAGCCAATACATACTCGGAGATGTGGAAGAATAGCAGAGCTATTAACATCTGGCCTAACTGTCGTGCAGCAACTGGACCCAATAATGCCATGGGATTTGTGTGGAAGATTCTGTAATCCAAATGGGAAAACTGTTCGAAAAGTTTGCTATAGAAATCAGACATCCTCTGCAATGGAATGATCATTGGTAGTTGCCGATATAAAGGGACCTATATAAATATAGCTGTCTACGTGATGAAAGCACTTAGTGTGCAAGGATATGCTCAACCCTCCACTCCACTTCGATTCGAATCGTCTCCCTCAAGGCAGGGGAAGTTTTTATTTTCATGAAGAGCATTTCATTGGAATTAGTTTTATCTTCATGAAGAGTATTTCAAGGTATCATGGTAATGTCGTAATAATAAGGGACGAATATCCGGATTTATTTATTTTTTTATTTATGAAAGGGAAAGGTGTACTAAGTATATTTCTTTTACGATTAAACATATTTAGGGTGTTCACTTTATAATAAATTAACTAGCATTTGCACCAGATGTTGCAAAGAAAACGCCGTAAGGCATGAAGTGCGGAAATTCATTATGTATAGTCTCTAAGAAATCACAACGTTTCCATGAAGAGTTTCAATGATTGGTAGAAAAGATAAACATCAAACGACACAAAAAGAGTCATAGTCCAGGAATGATGTGGATACACTATTTCAGAATTTATGTGTTAGATGCGACACTAAAAGAGAGTCATAGGCGAGGAAAGATGCAGATATATTCCCAATAAACATTATTTCAGAATGATATACTCCCAATAAACACTATTTCAGAATTTCTTGCGTTTGACGCGACAATACATTCGATTTCTTTGAAGGTTTTCTATGTTATGTGACCTACTGAACATAACAATTGAAAGGAATGGTCAGTAGGAGCTTTCTTTCCACCCTCCGACCTCCTCCGTTGCTGCTTCCTCACAACAATCTTCTTCTTCCTGCAATTTCCAATCACCATAATATGAAAAAACATATTTGAGTTCATAGGATTGAAGTAATTGGATGGGAATTTATATGAAAAAACACAATTACATGTTAGGGTTATGGAATCAAAATTAATTTGATAATAAATTCTGGGAATATTTTAGAATTTGAGAATATGATAGAATGTGCCTAGTCAATTTGTTTGACCTGTTTCACCTTAATATTATTTGTAATCTCTCTAAGATTCTCATATTCTACAATATTCATGGATCTTGAATATACTCA